>CAHIKZ030000081.1:825000-867500 GCA_903632075.3 Acanthosepion pharaonis | reverse complement strand
GTGATTCCATAGCTACAACGGATAAATTTTAAAATAACACTAATAGAGCGCGTTCGCGCATGTTTTTAAAAATCACCATAACAATGGAATGCAGATTTTATCTCAGTTACAATAAGTTTGTCTTTGTAATTCATCCCTGAAGATGATCTTGCAAAAGATCGAAAGTACTTAGGTTAACAAAAACTACGGCGCCTTCCTTGATGAATTTCATCTTAACATCAAGAAAATGATTAGACAACTGAAAGGAAAGTCAATCAGCCAGTTATGTGCACTGCGCGATACACGCTTTCGATACATCACTGACGAGGCAGATTTTTCCCGAAGTAGGTTGCTATTTCTTTCAGCCAGTTGCCATCCGAGGCTATAGAACCGAAGGATTCCTAAAATTTCGCTTGAAGATGAAACGGGACTTAAACACCTCAATTCAACTTAATTTTAATAATTATTTGGATGGTTTCGGCTCTCATTTTTGAAACATGAGAACTCTTATGTAGCGAAGGAATCATATTTTTAAACAAAAAAATATAATGTAAGCTCTACTTCTGTATAGAGCACTGTCTTCTTATAAATAAAAACAAAAATACTAAGGAACTCCGGATTATGCACCCAACGTGTTCTTATTTATTTTCTGCATACCTGCACACTTATATATATATATATATATATATATATATATATATATATATAAACATGAAACATGGTTAGAACTGTGTAGCGAAAAAAACATATTTTAAATCAAATAATTTATAATATATATATATATGAAGCTGTTTTTCTATAAATTCTGTATATTAAAAAAATGACCTTGTACATGAAATTAAGACGATAAAACCTATCGGATTCGATTCCAAATTAATGAATAATATGAATGCTAGATGAATCTTTCTTATAGTCGCCAAGTTTTGGAGACGACGTATAGCATATGGACAGACTTTTTGCCGTAACCGGGAATCCGATAAAAAATGTCGTCAAGCGGTGATGTTGACTTTGCCATCAAAATAGCACGTTAATCTCTTGAACTCTAAAAATAAGCCTTGCTTGTTTATACCTTACAGCAGAAAGTAACTAATGCGCTGAATGATTTAAGCTCTTGTGTTCCAGTCTGTGCTGGGAGTCAGCAGTAGTGTGAACAGATTGTGTTATTTATACAACAGAAGAAAGAGTACGGTGCCCTCGGGTACTCTAAAGTTGATGGGGTAAAGTTCAAAATGAGAAGAGGTAATCTGAGCAACATAGGGAAAACCTTTTTTTTTCTGTTTTGTTTTTGTTGTTGTTGTTTTTTTTTTAGCACTATTTATTTATTTATTTATTTTTATATTTTTTGTAAAACTGACAGAAAATCATACTCACGCTTGGTTTTACTTTTAGAGAAATAATCTGTGTTGTTCTCAGTAAATGTAATTTCTCGAAAGATACTGAGCAAATAACAGTGTCTGGTGCTAGATTACCAGTTCTTTTGTAAACGTTTTAATTACGAAAGACTAACTTTAGTTAAAGCAAACTTAATATTTTGTACAATTTATATTCTTTCAGACTGTCTCTTCAAAATTTTTGAAACAGTAGATGGGTGACAACTAAGGAATATCATGCACATTGAATCGACAGTTCTCGTGCAATCACCGAAGTTAAGCAACACTGAATCTGGTCAGTACTCAGATGTATGACTGCTGGAAATACAAGGGGCTGTAACCTACGCGGCAGGCCTAGCAAGCCGGCGATGGATGCAATCTGCTTATTTATACTAACAGAAGACCGGTATGTGCAGAGAATTCTAGTCGCAAGATTTACCCAAAATTTCTTGAGTATTTAAATAAGAGAGAGAGAGAGAGAGAAAGAGAGAGAGAGAGAATTCTCAATCCGGACGGATTATATTGCCACTGCCTCACCACGCTACTCTACTTTGCGGAGCAAGGATGTTTTTACAGATCCATTCGTCAGCCCTATGCCCAACTGGTTTTCAATTCTCCTAAAATGGCTAGAGGACTTTGTTTTGCCATTTATTTAGAATGAGGAGGGATGGATTCATACCTTTCCCAAGAGCATTTGTACAAAAGTGATAACAAAAGCCTTAGACGGAATTTGAACCCGACACGCCGATTCCACTTTCTGCACAGATAACCGGCACGCTATGTAGTTTTGAATCACAGCGTAGTAAATAAATAAGGAGTGTATCACAGTCGACTGCATATTTCCCCACAGAATTACTGCCTCTGTTTTGATATATATCCTGTTATATTTTCTAAGTGACACATTTAAACAATAGTTCATTATTAAATAAGGAAGTATTAAACTAGTACTGTAAACCATTAATATCGTAATGATTTCAAACCTAGCTAGGAGCGCAGCTCTTGTGCAAGACTAAGTTAACCTTATCAAATGTCTGAACATATATATATATATTAAAATAAGTAATGCTACCTATATATATATATATATATATATATATATATATATATATATATATATATATATATATATATATATATATATATATATATATATATATATATATATATATATATATATATATTTATAAAAATATATATATAAGTATGTTATAAAATCACTACAAAAATAGCCATTTTGTTTCAAAAACTACACAGATCAGTGATGTTGATCACATAAGACACAAAAAATGGCTATCTTTGTAGTGATTTTATAACATACTTATGTTATAATTTTTTATATAAAAATAATTATATCTGCTCTACTTTGTATTGAGCACTCTTTTTAAGAATAGTAATTGTTGGTTATTGGAATTCATTCCGTATATACCAATTATATACTTTGTTATATATATATATATATATATATATATATATATATATATATATATATATAATGAAATGGACAAAGTCCGACAGTTATTTTAAGACATTTTATGTTTATACATTCTTTTTATAGATAAATATTTAAGTAAATGCTCTGTTTTATAAGGCCAATAAATGTTGTTAATACTGTTTATTATAAAACAGAGCATTTACTTAAATATTTGTATCTATAAAAGAATGTATAAACATAAAATATCATTATATATATATATATATATATATATATATATATATATATATATATATATATATACATGGTGCGTACAGTGTTTGAGGAGATATTGAAGTCCGTAAGAAAAGCAACCACGTCTTACAAATTTATTGATATAAAACATGGTAGACACATGTGGTAATGGTTGAATTACATGTTTATTTGATGTTATCGTCTTCTGTCGCAACGATGACTTCAATGCGTGACCAAAATCGTTGACATGTCGGCATTACATGATCTTTGTTGATATTGGACATGACTCTTGTCATGGCTGCTTTCAGGGAATCAATCATATCGTAGGAATGGTGATTAGTCTCCTGTTCAAGAACGTTCCACCTGTAATATTCAAAGGTGTGTCCACATGTTTGGTGTGATGTGGTCGTGCAGATTGGATACCATTCAGTCTTGGTTCACCATAGATTTGTGAGCAGGTACTGAGTTCTTTTGAAACATACACGGCCTACAATTGCCTACAAGATCCTATTTAAGGCTTTAAAATTGTTTTCAGAACCACAATGTAGCCAGCAGCATTAAACCGAAGATACTGTTCAACGAAGTCGGGTGGTATTCTTCAACATCCCTAAAACCATCACAGAAGCGAGAAACTTAGGCGGCATAATACGGCGGGTCCCCCATAACTACTTGTCATTTCTCCGGTTCACTTTTTGATCCTGGATCATTTCGTCTTCTGGATGTTTCAACTTGTTCAGAAATGATTTCGTTCACAGTAACAGTTGTTCTTGTGTACGAGCAGGCATGAATTGTGCCCTTGGATACCTGAAGATTTCTGGCAGTGGCACTCATAGAAGTCCCAGGATTCAGATCGATAATGTTCTGCAACCTTTGTACGAACTGTGGTGTCCTGATACTCTCATAATGCTGTGAATGTTTTTTGAACTTCGTTACAGGCGACACATCCCGAAATTTCAAAAATGTGTAATCTTAATATCTCTAGACTTCTTGTTTGTCGCAAAAATAACAGCATCGCGTTTCATCTCGCGCGTTAGCAGATAGTTCACCATTGATATTCTGAAAAGATAAAAACACCATAATTATTATATAACTGTTGGTGCACAATCATAAGTACTTAAATACCTTACATACCCTGTATATTTTTTTTTAATTTAAGTTAAATGAAGGTGGACAAAATTTATGCCAATAAAGTAATCGATAATTTTCTAGAGCATTTATTACTGAATCAAAAATGATAAGTATTTCTTATCCAATAATATAATAGAATGCAAATATAGGCAAGGTGGACATAAGAATCAACACCACATAGTGACTGCCAGTCACAATCTTCAATAGAATCTTCAGACCAAATTCCTTTATATGTTTCCGGCCGATATCAAATAACTTGGTGCGAAAATCACTTGGAAGCGGGAAATTGGCTTTAATACTTGTCCCTTTGGAAATATATCAAATGTTAAACGGCACATAATTATATATATTTACCCAGGTAAATATAGGCAGGTATACGACCGAGCGATCGTATACAAATGCATAAAAATACTCTATAGAGTAAGAAAAAATAGCGCTCAATGTAAAGTAACAGTTATTTAATATATATATATATATATATATATATATATATATATATATATATGAATATGTTACATTAATTTCGCAACTCCGAGTTTCATGCTGAAGCAATTTTCAAGTGCTGGAATTATTATTTTTATTTTTATTTACATTTGGGTCGACACCGGTTTTTTCAAAATTTTTAAATATATATATATATATATATATATTATAATTTTAAAAAAATATGATTCCTTCGCCATATATTATAATTTAAGCTCTACTTCTGTATGAAGCACTGTTTTTTTTTTTAAATAAAAACAAAATACTAAAGAACTCCGGATTATTTACCTAACGTGTTCTTTCCTATTTCTCTCTCTCTCTCTCTCTCTCTCTCTCTATATATATATATATATATATATATATATATATATATATATATATATATATAAAAATTTTCTGTATGGGATTGAGATCAGATCATTGTGGAGATCACTTTAACACAGAGAAACTCATCGTTGTGTTCTATGAATCATTCTGTCATAATTTTTCTTTTGTGATATGTCGTTTTGTCCTGCTGGAAGTGACCACCAGAAGATGAGTCCGACGTAGTCATAAATTGAAGCCGATAGTGAGCCACAATAACTAGATAGGTTGTAGCATTTAAACAACCATTTATTGATACTAGGGTTCTCAACATATACAAGAAAATTTTCCTCATGTCATTACATCATTACCATCAGCCTGTATTACTGATACAAGGAAGGGTGGTTCCTTATTTTTTCGCAATTTATACCAAATTGTGGATCAATCATCAGGATGATGCCGCAGAAATCGAAACTGATCAGATCATATAACGCTATTTCCACTTTTATTATTGTTGTGAGTTCAAAGACGATTTTTCTCTCTAGCTTCGTTGTAAAGTATTGTAACGGAGTTATCGAAAACAAGAACAGAAAACCGGAATTGGTTTAATAAAAAGTTTATTACCTCTTTCTACAGGGAAACATAATGTAGAATACAAACTAGGGAAGAAAATGTTTAGCTGTGAATGACTGTTTTCAGCAAAAGCTATTGCTCCTCCTGATACTCCTCTTGATGTAGGAGTTTTTTATGCCTTTCGTTCGACAGCCGAGTCCAAGCTTCTCGGGAAATATTCTCCCTCACAACTTAGAGAGTGGTTAATTAATATACGGTTGCCCTTCTATCAGCTTAAAGATTCTTGACCATTCTTCTCCAACCTCTTTCATCAACAAATGTTTCCCACCGACAGAATTGACATCCTGTATATTTTCTTTTTCTGACTATTCTCTGTAAAACGTAGAGATTGTTGTGCATGAAAATTCCAGCAGATTAACATCTTTGAAATTCTCAAACACGCCCGTCTAACACGACTGGCCAAGCCATGCCAAAATTCAATTAAAAAACCTTTCTTTTCACATACCAATTCACGAAATGAAAATCACCATTAATATGTATAAATACCACTAATCATTAAATTGCTGCTACGTCATCGGCTTAGTGTAAATTTGAATAAAAGCATTTGTTCATGTGCAGTTCTGTAAGTGACCGGTAAGTATATATATATATATATATATATATATATATATATATATATATATATATATAAATTAATTGATTTAAAAATATGGTTATTTTCGCTACACAGTTCCAACTATGTTTCAAAAATAGAAGCTAAAACCCTAATTTTATTTTTGCAAATAAATTAAAAGCATTAGTTCCATTTCATCTTCAAGCGAATTTTTGGAGTAACTTTTAAAATTTACCGGGTTTTAAATACACAGCTAAAATCACGTTTCCATGGTTACAGAATATTCTACTCAAATTGAACACGGGGTGTCTAGATTTTCCTTATGACAGTATCATTGTATCAGTTATTAGCTGCATTTTGGTAAGGGGTGGATGTATTTTACACTGAAACCTGACGTCAGTTGAATGGATGTCGTCTGAATTTAAAAAAAAAAAAAAAAAAAAAAAAATTGTTAACGGTAAAAATTTTCAACGTCATCTTTTAAAATTAAAGATTTTTTTACAATACTTTTATTTAAAAAAAAAAAAAAAAAAAATTTTAATTTTATTTTACTATATTCTTTTTTAAGAACAGTTAAATTATTAGAATCCATCCATTATAAAGTAATATAGTTAATTTCATAAATTAAACTAATTTAATTTTATTTCAATGAAAATATTTTAAAATTTTTTTTTTTTAATTTTAAAATTGAAATTAAAATTGTAGTAAAATAAAATGAAAAAATTTTTAAAATTTTTAAAGTTATAATTTTAAAATTAGAATTAAAATTTTATTTATAACATACATTTATAAAAACTTTATTAATTGGGTTAAATATTTTGAAATAAATAAATTAATTAATTAATAAATAAATAAAGTTTACTAAATTGAGAAATGACTTAGCTAGTTTTGTAGTAAGTGCCATTAATATTACTTAAATAATATTTAAATTTGAAGGAAGAAAAAAAAAAAAAAAAAATTTATATATACTTTGATATGGAAAAATAATCTTACTTAATATGAGTAATTTTCCTTCTGTTATAAAGTAATATAGTCTATTAAAAACTAAACAATGAAAATATTTTAAAATTTTAAAGTTGTAATTTTGAATTTGTAATTAAAATTGTAGTTAAATTGAATGAATTTTAACCTAAATTTCATTTTTTAAATAATACTACACGCATTAAAAAGAATCCAAAAATAACACCTATAGTAAAATAAAATAAAATAAAATAAAATAAAAATAAAATTAATATGAAATACCATAACATTAAGCTTTTTGAATGACCCATGTCCTCAGTACTTACATGTGAAATATTATAATAATAGGTTTATATATAAAAGAAAAGTTTACTGAATCAGTGAAATTAAGTAAACATTTCTTGTCATAGTCATATATTAAAAAAAAAAAAAAAAATTGTAACCTCATATACATACTTAAACTTAATGTTAAAATAATCCTATAATATAATGGATTCTAATACATTTAACTGTTCTTAAAAAGAATATAGTAAAAAAAAAATTAAAAGGAAAATATTTCAAATCGTTTAAATAAAAAGTATTGTAAAAAAAATCTTTAATTTTAAAAGATGACGTTTATTTTACTGTTAACATTTTTTTTTTTTTTTTTTTTTTTTAATTCAGACGACATCCATTCAACTGACGTCAGGTTTCAGTGTAAAATACATCTCACCCCTTACCAAAATGTAGCTAATAACTGATACAATGATACTTCATAAGGAAAATCTAGACACCCTGTGTTCAATTTGAGTAGAATATTCTGTAACCATGGAAACGTGATTTTAGCTGTGTATTTAAACCCGGTAAATTTTAAAAGTTACTCCAAAATTCGCTTGAAGATGAAAAAAAAACTAATGCTTTTAATTTATTTGCAAAATAAAATTAGGGTTTTTAGCTTCTATTTTGAAACATGGTTGAACTGTGTAAATAAAATAACCATATTTTAAATCAATTAATTTATAATATTAATGCTCTGTAAATTTACATTGAGCACTATTCTGTAAAAATAATATATCTATAAGAACACCGGATTTTATATCTTACTGTTCTTTCTTTTTATTTATATACATATATATATATATATATATATATATATATATATATATATACATACATACATATAATTAGAAAAAGGGCTTAAGTGTGCTTTTTATAATATGTAAAATAGGTTAGTTAATAAAAGGAGGACAAACATTGATTTAGTATTAATTATTAACCATAAGACAGAAATGATACACGGTGAGAAATGTTTTAAGTTGGGAATTTTCGGACAAGCCTGTGTTCTTGATCAACAGACCGAGAAATAAACAGAGAAATGGAAATTACTCACCGACAGATGTTTTTGTAGATGTGGTATTTTCCAGTGGAAATCGTATTGTTAGCAAAACCCCGAATCAGACAGAGTCGTTTATATATATATATATATATATATATATATATATATATATATATATATATATATATATATATATATATATATATGAAAATAAAGTATAATATATATATAAATATCCACATTATAAGACGCCTAACAATGATTTAGACAAGATTTGTCTACTTATATTCAATAGGTTCCTCTCATATTCACGAACAAGCTTATTTGTATCCTTATTATAGGAAGAGAGAAAATTACCGTGTTGATACATATTCATTTATTCCGAGTACTTTCGACATTAGTACAATGTCATCATCAGGATGTTGCAACGTTTATATTGTGAAATTCAAATCGTATAATATATAACCATAGCGTTCCTAACTTCACAGTTAAAAGTTTAACTTTCAGATGATCACAGCAGTTTTGTCTAGAAAAAAGCAACACCCTGACGATGATATTGTGATATGTCGAAAGTATTCGGAAATATACATACAGAAAAGTATATATTTTTACATATATATGTGTAGTAATAAAAATTTAAACTCAATAAAGAAACACGATGTTATAAAAATATTGTGTGATAGGAATAAAACATTTAAATTTTTAGCTATATGATCAGAGATCTGAGTAGAATATCACAAAAGAAAACGAAACATTAATGAGATAAGAACCAAAAAAGTGTCTTTAATAATGTTACAAAAGAGATTTTAGAATAGAGATTAATATGTAAATCATGTATATTGACCAGAAAGAAAATATTTGAAGAAAAAATAATGAAAATAAAAATTAATGAAAACAACAGACATTGCCGAATAGTGAACGTAGTTAAAATAAAAGCGCTGTCATGAAATAAAACCGTCCTTTTGAAAATTCCGTTTGTTTTTTGTTTTTTGGGTTTTTTTCGGGCACGAATGTCCATGTTTGCTGAAATTATTTTTTTTTTAATAAGGATAGATAAGAAAAGCTTACACATGACATATTACTCATATAAATGTTGTTTTTTTTTGTTTTTTGTTTTACATTTTACCAACTTCGGTTTTTTAATACTGAATTTAATATAAAAATATTGAGTTAGTGTATCTATGTATCAATATATTTTAGTGTAATTATGACTGATTATATAGCTATCTGTGTGTATGTTTGTATTTGCGGGAACTTCAGTTTAAAGTAGGAGGTATTACCCAAAAGTTCAGGGAACTTAAAAGATAAACTGCCATCATCAAAGTAAAAAAAAAAAAAAATATTGATAAAAAGTTAATTTCTGGCGAAATTATTTCAAGAGATGCTTGAAAAATCCTGCGTGATACAGGAAAATACTTTGAACATATTGATTAAACTTTTGGGTGATTTTTATTCATTACATTCAAAGAAAATCATAAAAGTAAGTGTTGATTTGATGTATAGTTCCATATATATATATATATATATATATATATATATATATATATATATATATGGAATTTTTTTTATTAGATTCAGCTATAAGTAATTTTAATTTCGGACTAATGTACCATCGTCACTACTAAACATACGTGTCAGCTACAAGTAAATCTGGAGTACACTAACATAACTTTTTATTTATTTATTTATTTTGAACGTTGGTGGCAGCGTACACGGTGTATAGAGAGACAAATGTTGTTCTCGTCCATAACAAAGCAAGGCCGCATACGCCAAGAATAACATATGGAAAAATTGATCTATTCCACCTCATCTACGATATTCAGCTGATACTGCACCAACCAGTTCTTACTGTTTTAAATCGCTGTAAACACTATGATGGAGAAATCTTTCTCAAATCATAACTAGATTCAAAGATCCATAAAATACTTTTCTACATAAAAAAACACAACTGTGGAATATTACTCAGAAGGTATCGATGGGCTACAACGCATTGCAAATAATGGTATAATTGAATAAAACATAATTGTACTTTATTTTCTGAAAAATTAAGTTGATAAATAAAAACAGAAATTATTTATGACTCAACCTAATATGTAGCTCTCGAATAACTAGCTCCAATCTTCTTCCGTACTGGGTATGACGATAAACTACATCCGTGTCCTGGCTAAGACGATAAACTATGTCCAACAGCAAGGCCTCTGATCAGGAAGTTTTGAGGAGCTTGGAACCACATCTTAATTGTTGGTGTTTCCAGGTCCACCCTGACCCGGGGTGGTAGAACCTGTTAGGGTCTCAGCTATGGGCAAATAGTTAACCCACAAACTGGGGTCAAAACACTATCAAAGTGTAAAAATAGATTTTAATAACAGAAATACTTTTTTTTTTAATTATTGCCAGCAATACATTTTTGAAGAATAAAATATTACCAAAAATAGATTCATGAAGGAAAAAAATATTACCAGCAACAAAAATGTTGTTGGCATTAAATAACCCATTCAGGTTGATATGCCGTAAAACAAAACATTACAAACCAAACCAATCTTCTATATTCAACAGATTTCAGAAAATTACTGACGACAGGCAAGTATTTATTTTATCGTTTCTTTTTAATTTTGTTTCTTTCTTAGAAACCATCATTAATAGAATCTGGCTGTGAAAACAGAATTTTAGCAAAATAAATAATATTTTATTTCGCGTCTCGTTATCATTCCGGCACTACAAATTACTAGCAGCGAATAAAACAATTTTCTTTAGAATCAAAGATTAAAACAAGTGGAAATTTTAATGCCAGGAGTCAAATATCACATATAAGAGATTTATTCTCCAAAACTTATAAAGGAACGCAAAGAAAGCTAAAACAGTTATATTAATCACAGTTATTGTCACAAATACGCCTTCTAGCGCTAAATTATTTAAATTGATATGACTATTTTCAAGACTAGCAAACAATAACGGAAATGAACATTGTTAAAGATACAAGTGTGCTTATTCTGGCATCGCTTTCACCTATTATTACTTTGGCAATTACGATGATTACTACAACAATGTGAGTAAAAATATATTTGCTTTAATCTGAAAAATCGAATGATAATTTTGTTGAGTCTAAATTGCTGATCTTATCTTATGACCGATACATCAGAGTCTCTAGCTATTGGTTACATGTGAAAAAAGTGAATAGTATTGGAATATAAATAAAGGTGCTACAGATTAAAAACAGTCATACACCGTGAATTGTGCAAATTGAATTGAGTATAACTATACAAAGAAAGGGCAAGAGAAAAAGGCATGGAATTTCCAGCAACCTCCTCAAAGGAGCTACAGTTGTGTCCTTAATAGGTAACGAATTTAGAACAGTCCCGAATATCCTAGAACCCAGTTCTGGGATCCACAAGATTGTTAAGGAAATTACTGGACATTTTGTGGATCCTTATCCACAACTATGTCACTTTTTGATTCTGAATCTGAATCTGAATAATAATAATAATAATAATAATAATAATAATAATAATAATAATAATAATTGCAAGGATCTTCAAGTGGAAATCTCAAAAACTTTAGAACCCGGTAGGAAATGTGTATACAACGTAAATCAAATGAAATAATAATAATAATAATAATAATAATAATAATAATAATAAAGACCACAAACAAAAACGGTGCCTCCTTGTTGATATGGCAGTTCCTGCAGACTGCAATGTATCTTTGAAGATATTCAAAAAGCTGTCAAAATACAAGGACCATGAAATAGAAATCTCGAAAATGTGGCATATGGGAACATCAACAATCCTTGTTGTAGTTGGTGCCCTAGGACTGGTTGGAAAAGATTGTAGTAGACTAATTGAATGGATTCCTGGAAGTCCATGACTCAAAGAGATACAAAAAATTGCTCTGACAAGTACAGCCCACATTTTACGAAGGGCTTTATCTATGTAATTTTTTTTTTTTTTTTTGTCAATGGAAAGTGTCATGATGCCATTTCTAACCTTAGGTCCCTGGACGGGACCCGGAAAGAAATGTGTAAACGCCAGAAATCAAAGGAAATAATAATAATAATAATAATAATAATAATAATAATAATAATAACAACTCAGCATGAGAAGGTGGGCCAATATCTACAGAGGAAAATTTGCAACTTTTATGGAAAGGAATCTACAAGAAACTGTCATGAACAGCACCCCAGTACCGCTTACAGAGAACGAACCTGTAACAATTTTATGGAACTTTACAATCTTCACAGAATAATAGCCCAGACATCGTGATAAAAGACTACAAAAATAAAGAATGTGTTTTCTTATTCACATGGCAGTTTCTGCAAACTAATGTGTCTTTGAAAATCTTCAAAAAAAATCTAGAAAATGCAAGGACTTTGAAATCAAAATCTCAAAAATGTGGCACATGAGAAAAATCAATCATTCCAGTTTTAATTGGAGCTCTCACATTGATTGGTAAAGGTTCCGATAGACTCATTGAAGGGATTCCTGGAAGTCCATGCCTTAAAGAAATACAACAAAATTATTCTCACAAATACAGCTCACATATTTCGAAGGGCTTTATGTATGTAAAATGTCTTCAGTGTTAGGTTTTATTTGTTTGATTTTTTTTGATTTTTTTATGTTCAGTAGGAAATGCCTTTTCTAACCATTTCAACAGAAAGCAAAATAATCAATAATAATAATAACAATAATGGGTAATTCAATCCACTGGGAACTGTGCAAACAAATCCATTTTGAACCCAGAGAGCAGAATCGGTACCGCAGAATGAAACTTGAAATATTTTGGGATTTTAGGCTTCAAAAGTGTCAACTGATCCATCTCAGAAGATGAATCTCATAGTTAGAAATGATGATGATGATGAGGAGGAGGAGGAGGAGGGTGATGAGAAGGTGGGGGAGATGGATGATGATGATGATGATGATGATGATGATGATGATGATGATGATGATGATGACTAGTAGTACCCACAAAAATTTAACGGTTTTACTACTTGAATTTTCTGATGAATGTTAATTCATAAGTTAATGACTGAAGAACCTCCTTGCCTGTTCCCCGACTATAAAATATCCGTGGAAATTCCACCATTGCATCATTAAATATTTGAGCTTACAAGTTTCAACAAAATATTGCAATAACAACCATAGGTATGAATGCAGGTTGTTACTTAAAGAAGTAAGAGGGTACAAATCAAAAAAGATTTAAAATTGATAAGTTTTGAAGCAGATGTGAAGCGCCATCTAGCTTAGTTCATATCTATATATATATATATATATATATATATATATATATATATATATATATATATATATATATATATATATATATATATATCTCCTCTGCCCATATCTATCTATCTATTTTAATAGACTTATTGTCTTAATATATTTTCTGTTTATATGTTATTTTTTTATAGATACAAATATTTAAGTGAATGCCCTGTTTATAATAAACAATATTAACAACTTTTTCCGGCCTGAATGTCCGAGAAATTTCATAGAAAATATTTGTCCTCTGACAGGAATCGAAACTATCCATACTAAGAGGAATAATTAAGTACTGAAGGAACTTGGTCTCACTTAATTGCTATTAAAAGTCATTATTTACTATTAGTGCACCACAAAAACAAAGAAAAATACATTCTTCCTAAACTAGAGAGGCGATAGTGTCTCATAGATTATGTCGACTTATGGAAAGAGAAAAATAAAATTTCTGAAGTTTCTTACTTAATCCAGAATAGACAGTCAGATAACGTACTTGAGAATTAAATTTATCAGAATGTGGATGTTGATACCCCAGCAAATGAATAGCACTAAACTGCTAGAAAAGTTGGTTCACTGTGTCGTGCAAGATTCAATTTTACGCATTCATAAATCTACCATTCGTAGATTCCAAAGAATGTAATATTGGTCCTCACCTAGAATCACGATTTTACTTTCCCACTGCCAAAGTTTTTTCTCATCAGAATCCATCTTGCACATTTATAAATCTACCATTCGTCCGTGGATTGAATATTGCTGTCATATCTTGTCTGGTGCTCCTGCTATATATCTCGAGATAAAAAACAAAATCCAAAGAAGGGTCTGTAATATTATTGGTCCTGACCTGTCATCTCGATTTCAGTCATTTTCCCACCGCCATAACGTGATTTTTTCCTCTGTCTTTTCTATAAATATTTTCATGAAAGTTCTAACAGACACCTTAGCACCTCTTCCGCGCGAATTTAAGCGCAGTACTAGATTGGCAATTAGGGCTCATTGTTTTAATGTTGAACTACCTAGATGTAACCGTAAGGTAGATTCAAATAGTTTTTTCTTCTCATAATTATCACTGCAGAATGCTTTTTCTGTTTTTACTTTCCTGTTACCTACAATCTTCAAAGATTTAAATGCAACGTTAGTCACCATCTTCTTCCACTTTTTCACTGAAAAAACAGGATAACATGATGAAAAAAGTCACCAAACCTAATAAAAACAAAGTTTTATCGTCAAAATTATTTTTTTATTATTTTATTAATTTTTTATCCTTTCTTGTATGTTCGAAATTTTGGTTAAAAATCTTGTTTCGCTTACGTCAGCGGCCGACGTAATAATTTTTTTTTTTTTCGGTGAAAAACACATTGATTTAGAGATTCTTGGAGAAAATCAAATGATTGTCGGATTTTAATTAAATTTTCAGGATTTATTCACAGATGAATGAAATTGTTTTCGAAATTTTTTGGGGAAAATCTTGGTAAATTTTATTTTACATATGTTACCCCCACTTAATATTATGAAATTTTGAGAAAAAAATTTAATTACATTTTTTTTATTATTTAAAAACAGAACTCCTGAGGGAATGTAAATCAACAATTTTTTTTTCAAACTACTACTCATTTCCCGAAAATCTGCTCCGAATCATAAAATAAAAAAATGCAATAAAACTATGACATTATTTAATTAGAATAGCTTTTAATTGCTTTTATAAATAAAATTTATTAAGGAAACTATTATCTTAAGAAAAAAGGTTTTGATAAATAATGAATTTTTACAAGAATTGTTTCCATTTTTTTAATTTAATTATAATAATTTATAAGTGTTTTAGCACTGTTAAAATTCTGTATTAATTTCTGTCTTTTAGATGATATTGTTATTAAGTGAAAATTATATTTACTAATCAAAAATTGAAAAGCTTAATTCAAAGTATTTTGTATCAAGATTTTTGAAAAAAAATTTATTTTTGTTATGTATATAAAATATTACGTAATGCGTCTCTGTTTGAAAGTATGTTCGACCATACACGACATTATCAAAAAATAAGAGTAATGACAATAGTAAATTAAAAATCAATATTCCTAAAATTAGATTACGGAGGATATTTTCCAACATTTTTAACATTACTGGGTTCTTAAAAATTATATAAAAAGCCCTCATGCGTCATTTTCTTAAATTATATTTTAACAGATAAACTCTTCGTAGACCTGTCAACACCATATCAGTGCTTGTTCAGTTGTTGACAAGTGATGAAAAGCATATAAATCACTGCTACTCTTTGTTTTAAAAGTCCATTTCTCTGTAAATAATATTGTTTTCAAATCAGATAAATTATAATTTAAATCTGCTAATATTCTTTAAATAATATTTCAGAAAAGTATATTTTGTTTTGGAAGATTTTAAAATCGAGAATTAACTTTTGTTTACAAATGTGTCAAAAATGACTTAATGATTTTACTGAAAGCGACGAAAAAGTTGAGTTTCAAATCAACATAATTTCTATTTGAAACACACCTGAGTATTTTCCTTACTGGAAATAGTAAATTTAATCATCTAGTTTTCAATTAAATCTAAAAATTAAGCTTTAATAATGCTTTTTTAAATCTCAGGTATCGAAAATTAGTGCAAGTACCTATCCTAAAGCGTGCATTTTTATTGTCCTCCATTCTCACTAAAGTCTTCTTACTGTCTTTTACTCCCGGTAATCCCTTGCGTCTTAGTGGTATTATTGCATTGTTTGGGGTGAAATGATTAAAAAATCTGTACTGATGGTGTATATATATATATATATATATTATAAACCAAATCTAAGATAAAAGAAAATATATTCTTTTTTTTTTTTTTAAGACAAACGGTTTACAAGCAGGAAACATTTCTGGAATAAGATCATTTAATATTGGCATACATCCTGTCAATGCCTCATAAATAATGGACTATTCCGGTTTGATCGCAGGCAATCACGGAAAAGAAATATCAGACACACGATTTGGTTTCAGTAACAGATAGATAGATAGATAGATAGATAGGCAGGCAGGCACGATGAGACTGTGATAGATAGATAGATAGATAGATAGATAGATAGATAGATAGATAGATAGATAGATAGATATTAACAAACTGAGATAGATTATTTTGTTGAAACTTGTAAGCTCAAATATTTAATGATGCAATGGTGGAATTTCCACGGATATTTTATAGTCGTGGAACAGGCAAGGAGGTTCTTCAGTCATTAACTTATGAATTAACATTCATCAGAAAATTCAAGTAGTAAAACCGTTAAATTTTTGTGGGTACTACTAGTCATCATCATCATCATCATCATCATCATCATCATCATCATCCATCTCCTCCCCACCTTCTCATCCCCCTCCTCCTCCTCCTCATCATCATCATCATCATTTCTATGAATCCTAAAATCCCGAAATATTTCATGTTTCATTTTGCGGGACTGATTCTAGTCTGTGTTCAAAATGGATTCGCTTGCACAGCTCCCAGTGGATTGAATTATCTATTATTATCTATTATTATTATTGTTGTTGTTGTTGTTTAATTTGATTTCTGTTGAAATGGTCAGAATTGGCCTCATGACATTTTCCACTGAACATTTAGTAAAAAAAAAAAAAAAAAAAAAAAAAAAACATACAAATTTAAATAAAACAGTTTACTCAATCCCAATCTTCAAGGTAAGTTTGAGTAATCACAAAGTAAAGTTGAAGGTGAAAAAACTGTTTAAAGAAACATCAAGGCCTTACAAAATAAGTGAAACATTTCTGGAACCAGAAGGTGAGGAATGTAAACCATTTGTTATTGCCATACAATACCGAAGGGGTTTCTTTCAAAGACGTTAGAAAAGTTGGAAATCAAAGGGAGAATTACAAAAATGTAGAAGGGATGATTTTAGGTCTGTCACACCCACTATCTCCACGTAATGTGTATGCCTATGTCAGTGTTTGTTTGTAAGTGACTTACATGTGCTTGTGTCACAAACATGCGCGCGCACATATAGACACACTACTTGACTGATTTTGAAATAAAATATTGGAATAATGTCCCACACAGACTGGAAATTATCTGCCCGGGGCTGAGCAGTAAAATAATAAATTTGTAATCAAGAAATAAAAATTTAAACCTGAAAAAATCAGATAATTTCATAATCTTATTGAACTTTTCGTAAATTATTCTGTAATAAATAAAATTACTTTTTAATGTTTTTACTTTTTTAATTTTGTATAATTATTTTTAGATCTGTCATTGAATTAAAATATAGACACGGATACGCAAACGTACCTACATACACAATTTAAAAGAAAGTGAAATGGACATCTTAATTGCAAGATTTCATTTTACTTTCTGTCTGGCAATAATCCTTGGTAAACTAAAAAGAGTATATGACGAAATGTGTGGCTTTTTCAATTCAGTTTTGCGACATCTTAATTTAACCTGAATATATTTGACCATCTTGCCGTCAGTCGGTAATTGGTATAAGTAATAGTAAAGTAAGTATTTTAGTGAAATGTGGAAAAGGGTACTTAGAATCATAATTCATTCCTGGAACATATATATAATGAGGAAAGAGGACTTGGAGACAAGACATATTTAACATCTTCCCCGCCAATTATTTCGGGAAAAATATTTAATTTTCAGATGAAATTTTATTTGTTGTTGTTTTTTTTAATATAGTAACTAAGAAACTGAGGCACGGTCGAGTTATGGTTAACACCTGTACCTGATGAATAAACATGTCTGCAGCTGGTTATGGTTCGTTATGCTTTGGACGTGTTTATTCGTCTATGTCTGAAAACATGCCCTTTCGTTTTTTAAAAAAAAACGTATATAGACGTCTAGTGAGAAGCAGCGAGTAATCTGCATAACGTGCTTATGTAAATGGATAACGGAACCAATAGTGTGAAAGATGATTAAAAAAAAACAAAAAAAAACGTAAATATTGATTAGAGCTACACCGGTTGCGAAATCATGGATAGCCATAATTGCACACGTCCAGAACTTTCATAAATGAAAAAGAATTTTCTTTTTCTCTTCACGTGATATCTAACGAGATCACGTTTAAAATCTAAACTTTAATGCATGATTATTTTCTAGGTATCTGAAACACTGATTTTAGTTTATAACTTTCTCAGTTTAGAAAGTGCCTAGAATTACTATAGATACTTTGACTAAATTTAAATCTAAGATTTCTGTTAATATACATAATATATTTTCATATCTAATTATTAACTATGAACGTTATACCTGTTATATTTAGTTCAATTTTAGTTTAATTTTCCTCTTTAGAATTTATCTTACATATTTATAAGTATACCATTCGTCCATTCTTTGAATATTGCTCCCAACTATGACCCGGTTCTCTTGTTATATATTTAGAGATTCTTGATAAAATCCAAAGACGAATCAGCATTTATTATTTGTCATAACCTGGCGTCCTGGTTTCAGTCACATTCGCCCCGCTGTAACTTCCTGTATATTTTCTACAAATATTTTCAAGGTAACTGTTCTGAATTTTTAGCTTTGTTACCTAAAGTTAATGAATTTAAACGCAGTACTAGACTAGTAAATAGATCTCATCATTTTACAATTGAAACGGCTAGATGTAACCGTAAGTTCTATCTTTTCTCATACTTCTCGCCTGTGGAACACCCTTCTTGCTTCAAGATTTTAAATTTAATGCTAATCATTATCTACTATCTTCTTAATTAGTCTTTTATTATTCTCGCTCATTAATAATGTTTCTATTCACTAATTAATTCACACTCAGTAGTACCTTGTGTTTTAGTGGATTTACTACTTTCCTCTAACTTAAAAGAGCTATTTTGTTTCATTGAATCTTTTATTATTATTATTATTGTTATTATTATTATTATTATTATTATTATTTCCTTTGATTTCTGTTCTATATACATTTCCTTCCGGTCCCAACCTAAGGTCAGAAATAGCTTCATGACATTTTCCATTGATTATTTATGTAACAACAAAAAAATTAAGATCACACACATAGATAAAACTCTTCGTAATGTGTTAGTTGTACTTGTGAGAACAATTTTTGGTATTTTTTAAAGGCATGGGCTACCAGGAATCTCTTCAATGAATCTGTCGGGACATTTTCCAGTCAATCCGTGAACTCCAAATACAACTGTAATTATTATTATTATCATTGTTAAAATTTTTACTTCAAGATGCTTGTATATTGATAGATTTTTGAAGATCGTCATAGGTACATTACAATCTACCCGGATTGCAGTGTCAGTAAAATTCGTTTGTGTGGTCTTTGTTCACGATGTCTGGGCAATTACCTTTTATTGTTCTGTCTGTGTGTATTGTAAAGTCCCATAAAATTCTTACAGGTTCCATCTCTGTAACCGGCTCTGGGTGATGTTCATATCAGTTTATTGCAGTTTCCTTTCCATAAAAGTTGCAGATTTTCCAGTACAAATATTGGCCTACTCTGCCATGCCATTTTTTATCTTCAGTAGGTGGTAATACTGTGCAACCAGATGCAAGATGGTCAATTGTTTCTGATATTTATCACAGAATCTGAATTTCGGGTTAGCACAATTTTTCATTATGTGTGCTTGATAATTTCTAGTTAGCAAGCAAGAATAAAACATTCGGTTTCAGTTTTTAAGCCTCCACTACGTAACCACTACATCAGCTAGTTTAATACGGACAGAGTATTGACCATGAAGAGGCTTATCTTGCTATCGTTTTTTCATTTGGTACATGGCATTTAATTTGGCTTTCTTTTTCAGGTTCTTAGCTACAGCAGTAGGTGTGTTTATTTGCACCTATTCACCCACTTGAAATCTTTTAAATTTTTTGGCTTTCATATTCTTTGACACAGATCACCATCTAGTCTTCTGTAGTTTCCAGGTATCTTTAAGGACCGATTCTTGTGGTTTTGTAAGCCAGTTCTAGATGAACTAATCCTCTGCCTCCTTCGGATCTGGAAAGATACAGACATCCAAAATCAGACATAGGCTGGTGCACGTGGTGACAGGTGAGAAGATTTCTAATTTTGACATTAATTCGCTTAATGTCAGCTATGGTCCAATTAAGAATTTTGAAACTTTATTTCATTATTATTATTATTATTATTATTATTTCTTGTTTACCTGATTTACAACTTGATACAATCTTTTACCATCACTTTTACTTAAGGCCTGTATATATTTTTAATATAATTTTATAGCATTGCATAGTGTATTACAAAGCGAATTAGTCAATACAAAATACAAAAAGGATACAGCAGTTTTAGGGAACTAATGGAAGTCCGTGCGGACTTTTAAGTTTGCGCCTGCTCTGAATTTTGCAAGTTTTTTTCCATCCTGGAAAGTTAGCATCACTGGCCCCAAATGAGGTAATTACAAAACAGTTATTGTAGCTTTTGATCTGCTGGAAGAAGCGCTTTGATCCATCTGAGTTCCCATACAGAAGTGATAGCAATGGCTATTGAGGAACTGGTATACCTTCCAGCGGTATTTTCCATTGTTACAACACAATCCCATCTGGTTCATTAGTGAACCTGAGAGCTTTACAATGCTTACACTGAATGATCATGGATCTAGTATCTTTGGATGATTTGAATAGCCACTGTCACGGTTGTATTGAAAAGCCAGATTGGACAAGCTGCACTCCTTTTAGCATGATTTTGATTATCACTAACCTGTGTGACATGTCTTTCAAGTGTTTCCAAAGATCTTGCTTCTTTCTGGTTTGCAGCATCTGTTTCTTTGATAAACTCTGACTGATATCCTCTGCAGCTCTAGACCTTCTCTTCTTTGCTGAATCTACTTCCCTCCGTTCTTACAACTATTCAGGAGTTTGAGATGCTCTTGATCTTATGTCTTTTAGCTTTTGCTTATTTCTTGGCTTGTACCTCTTCTAATGTTTCAGATTCTCTTCATCTCCAATAATTTGCAGCATTTGCTTCTCTCTTGGCTTGTACCTCTTCTAATGTTTCAGATTCTCTTCTTCTCCTATAATTTGCAGCATTTGCTTATCTCTTAGCTTGTACCTCTTCTGATGTTTCAGATTCTCTTCTCCCTTAATTTGCAGCATTTGCTTATCTCTTGGCTTGTACCTCTTCTGATGTTTCAGATTCTCTTCATCTTCTATAATTTGCCACATTTGCTTATCTCTTGGCTTGTACCATCTTCTGATGTTTCTTCTGTTCTTCTCCCCCTTTACCTTAGAGATCTAGTGTTTCGAATTTTCCGTGACATTTTGAGAAAATAACTCTGAATTCCTCAATCCACTCCATGAATTTGTAAAGGCTTCGGGCTATAAGTCCAGTTCTCAATGAAAGTCCGATTTTGTCCTAAATTCCAATTCATGCCGAAAATTGAGTTCTTCAAATCCCTAACTCTGCAGAACTTCGAAAAACCCACGTCACGAAACCTCTCCCTTTAACTGATTCTTTGGAATTCAATTCACGATGTTTTGGATATATTTTAAATTAAATTTAAAAAAAAAACAAAACAAATTTACAAAATATAAACTTAAACTCAATTTTAATTAGAAAAATTAAAGTCACTATTTTTTATTTTTTTTCGTTTTTCAAAATTTGAATTTTTAACTATTCCCTTCTCAGATGAAGGTCAAATTTTCAATCCCGAGACCAACCTGATTTCAAAAAGGGTATAATATGTCTATTTAGATAAAGTGTAGCCCGAGATAGAGGGGGGTTCATATACAGGGAGGGGCGGAGAGACAGAATTTGCCTTTTTTTTATTTATTATTATGGATTAATTATTAATTAACCATTAATTTAGTTATTTGCTTATTTCCAGTTTTCCTGATTTGCTGTTTGATACAATCCCTTACTAATTTGAGACCTGAAGTTTCAACGATTTTACCTGAGGTACGCCGATCCAGGAGAAAAAGAAAGGCAACTGATCATTTAAAAGTGGATTCCATAATTGGAATTCTGTTATCCAATTCCTTATCTTTATATTTAATTGAGGCAAAGTGCACATTCCTTTTCTTTTTGAATACCGCCTGAGTGTTTTCTTTTAGTTGGAAATATGAAGAAAATCAAAGATTCATTTTTTTCACTACTTCTACTTATATTAGGTGGGAGAGTCTATTAACTATAGAATAGATGTGTTTCACCATAACAGAAGTAAAGGAAGGTTTATCTTAGCAGGTTATTGAGAATGTGATATTGAGTTTTTATTTCTGAGTATGTAAGCGCTGCTCTTCAGAAAACTCTTTTGTATCCCAGATTGTGATACGTTACTTGGGATTTTCTTCATATATTTATCCATATTCCTTTTAAACATTTCTAGAGTTTATATTATTATTGGAATAGTGATTGGGTTTAAATAACACTTTCTTGTAATTACTACTCCCAGATCCTAATATTTAAAAGTTTCGCTAAATCTTAGTTCAGTTGTTTATTATTAGTCTTTTATTCATGGTTATATATTTTATATGTTTTTTATCAGTCTTTCATTTATGGTTATATGTTTTATATATTTTTTATCAGTCTTTTATCAATGGGTATATCTGTGAGATCTATTATTATTATTTTTATTATTATTATTATTATTATTATTATTATTATTATTATTATTATCCCTTCTTCCACACGTACTTTCCAGTTCTCAGCCGGAGATTTTGTATTAAGCAGCATGTTCTTCTTCAATCCGTAAGACCTCAAACAGAAACTCTTGAAGATTTCTGAAGCGAAGGGGTACAAGGCTTTATTCCGACTTCCTCAAAGTATCCTGAAAGGACATAGAAGAAGAAGAAGAAGAAAAAGAAGAAGAAGAAGAAGAAAAAGAGTAGAAGAAGAATAGAAGAAGAAAAAGAAGAAGAATAGAAGAAGAAGAATAGAAGAAGAAGAAGAAAAAGAAGAAGAAGAAGGAGAAGAAGAAGAAGAATAGAAGAAGAAGAAGAAAAAGAAGAAGAGTAGAAGAAGAAGAATAGAAGAAGAAGAAGGAGTAGAAAAAAGAAAAAGAATAGAAGAAGAAGAAGAAAAAGAAGAAGAAGAGTAGAAGAAGAAGAATAGAAGAAGAAAAAGAAAAAGAAGAAGAAGAGAAGAAGAAGAAGAATAGAAGAAGAAAAAGAAAAAGAAGAAGAGTAGAAGAAGAAGAAGAAGAAGATTGAAAGAAGAAGAAGAGTAGAAGAAGAAGAAGAAAAGAAGAAGAAGAAGAAAGAAAAGAAGAAGAAGAAGAGTAGAAGAAGAAGAAGAGTAGAAGAAGAAAAAGAAGAAGAAGAGAAGAAGAAAAGAAGAAGAAGAGTAGAAGAAGAAGAAGAGTAGAAGAAGAAGAAGAAAAAGAAGAGTAGAAGAAGAAAAAGAAGAAGAAGAGTAGAAGAAGAAGAAAAAGAAGAAGAAGAAGAAGAAGAAGAAGAAGAAGAATAGAAGAAGAAAAAGAAGAAGAGTAGAAGAAGAAGAAAAAGAAGAAGAAGAGTAGAAGAAGAAAAAGAAGAAGAAGAGTAGAAGAAGAAGAAAAAGAAGAAGAAGAGTAGAAGAAGAAGAAGAAAAAGAAGAGTAGAAGAAGAAAAAGAAGAAGAAGAGTAGTAGTAGAAGAAGAAGAAGAAGAAGAAGAAGAAGAAGAAGAAGAAGAAGAAGAAGAAGAAGAAGAAGAAGAAGAAGGTGGTATAGACACAAATGCTCTAATAAAAACTTGGGAAATAATCGCGTGAACATCCCACATTATAGCAACCTCAATGCGAAGGTCAATTTATTTTAGTTTGATATTATGATCACCAGGAACATTATTATTATTATTATTATTATTATTATTATTATTATTATTATTATTATTTGTGTTTAACAGTAACAGTAATTTCCACTGAAAATCAAGTGACACCAAGTTTTCCATTTACTTCAACACATTCATCTATTTTTTTTTAGGTACTTTCACATAGTGAATACGAATGACTTGTTATTGCTGTTGATTACGATGCTGATGATTTGCTTTTATGTTGCGATAAGTACGTCTGAGTATGATTGGAATCCTATTTATGGCACTTTTTTCATTAATCGAGTCTTCGCATATATGTGATCCATAACATATATTTTGAAGATCAAATGATTCCATATTTTGTAAATTCTTTTTTTCTTTGTACAGAAATTGTTTGTGGGAAGAGCATTATTTCCTGCGTGTTGTAAATTGTTTTGATTTTGTCCTATGCACTTAAACAGAGATGAATATTCAGTGCCAACCTTCACTGGAAAAAAAAAAGGAAGACAAAAATGAAAAAAAGGAAAAGAAAGAATGGAATAAGAAAATATGATCAACTTTACTTACATACTTTTATGTCATCCTTTTTGTCGGCACTTCAATAAGTCTTCGATGTTCGCAATTGTAAGAGCAATAATGATAATAGACCTTGAAGATGTAATTGCTAATGATTAAGCTATTGATGTTGACGATAGTCATGATGGTCATGTTGATCGAAGTTACAATGTTTGGGTTGGCGTTGTTAGCGATGGCCATGATGGTCATGTTGATCGTAACTTCAGTGTATGGGTTGATGATGTTTGACGATAGTCACGATGGCGATGTTGATCGTAGCTTCAAAGTTTGGGCTGGTGATGTTGGCGATAGTCATGATGGCTATGTCCGTCGAAGCTTCAATGTTTGGGTTGATGATGTTGGCGATAGTGATGATGGTCATGTTGAAGTGGTGGTGGTGGTGGTGGTGGTGGTGGTAGGATTGGCGATGGGTATAATGTTCATGTTGATCCAAATCGTGATAGCGGTTATTATGATTGTGGTATTAGTGACGGTATTTATTATCTGTTAGCTTTTGAATAGTCATGATAATCGTCTTAGTGAATATATTATTAGTGTTGTCGATGATGATGATGATGATGATGATACTTTTGATACCCTTGTCTACCTTTATCTACTGAGATTTATTGAATTTATACCTGTGCCGCTGACGTTGTAATCAATGTGAAAATTATCTTTTACCTCAAATTCATTAATTGAAATGAGTTTCCTGATGATTATTTTGATGTATTATATCGAAAAACATTATTATTATTTTAACGACGTAAATAATATGGGTAAATTTGGTAAAGATCTTGAAAGATTTTACAATAGTGACTCAAGGGGGATGAAGATTTTATCAATATAACCAATATGTATATCGAAATGATTCTTAAAAAATAATGTTCATATTTTAACCATACTTATCTTTTCTTTTTTACTATTAATAATTTTAAGATCTCAGATGATCTCCCTTACTTTATAGTGTTAATTATGATTGATCCCATAGCTTTATTAGTTTTTTTGTCGTATTTAAACGAGGTGTGAAACGTTTCTCTATATCTTATTACTTAAATAAATCGATATTCGATAAATAGCTATTTGATTAATTAAAATATTGTTTCTTTTGTATTGTTGGATTTAGTTAGCATGTATTCTAATTACATGAAATATCTTTTTTCTCTGCTTTATAATAAATGTCGTAAACCATTTAACATTTATTACAAATAATACAATACTGTAAGAAAATATTTTACATTTAAAGTGAGGCTGAATATGTTAAAAGATACAATTATATTTGTATACAGAAACAGTTATTCAGCGATAATGACATTAATACTGGTGTGAAAATTACTAAATAATTATGAAGGTAATTAACAAGAGAAAGGATGTAACATGCGAACAACGAAGTCAAAATAAAATTCTAAAAAAATAACGTACAGAAATTGAACTAAGTGGCAATTGTTTTAACAGGCAATGGAAGATGTGAGACATAAATATGAAGTCACAACGGTATAACGAATGATACCCTTGTCATTAAGTATTAGGAGATAGGGAAAAATCCGTTAGTATAAAAAAATGTCCTAAATCGATATATAATATTAATCCTTCTATATGGCATTGAATGCTGGAAACTTTCCTCACGAATAAAGTGGAGATTTGGGACAATAAAAATGTGATTCTACAGAAGGATACTGAGAATACCATGGATGAAGAATACGATAAACGAAGAAATAAAAACAAAAATCATACTTGTACTTACAATCAGAAAAGACAGTTGATATTTATGGGTCGTATAATAAGGAAACGTGGCTTGGAAAATGTAATTCTTACAAGACATTTTGAAGGGAAGAAGAGTAGAGGAAAGCCTCTATAAAAAGTCTGTGTAAACGGATGGCGAAACAGCAAGTGGGATTTTACTGATTGATTTTTATTATAGCGGATCAATCCTTTGCGGGTTATTCCAAGCTAGAAAATATTTTTAGATTGTAAAAATTTTTTAGGGGTTATAATTATTTATTGATACAAATCCTAATAATTAACCAATAGCGGTGGGAATTATAGGTGGATTTATAGCTTTCACGAGGGTATGTGCATATGAATATAATGAACCGGACTGGAATTGGAACCCTGCTCACCAGTTTCGAATTCCGAGACATTATCGATTACACCACCAACACAACCAAGCTTTTTATTTCCTGACGCTATATTTTTTAATAATATATTTAATAATAATATTTTTATGAACTCTATATTTTTTTAAAAAGTAAATAGATAAACGCACGGCGTGAGGTGTGATACAAAGATGGAAGGAGGAGCAGGAGCAGGAAGAGGATGAAGAGAAAAGTAAGTTTATTGGAAATGTACCTGTGGGTGTATAAATGAAATATACATACATTCTTTTCATCCCAATTTTAATGAACTTAAAAGATCTTTTTAGTATGTATACAAAGGGTTATAATTTCCGATCTCACATTAAAAAGTTTTGGGGCCTGGAAATGTTATAATATCTAATTTTTCTTGTTGACTAAGGTTGTAGTTATTTATAATATATATATATATATATATATATATATATATATATATATATATATATATATATATATAAGGCTGAAACCCTAATATTCCATGGTTATAATTTATTACATTGGAATCTTAATCACGATCCAATCATCAGACCTACAAATTCAAATTTGAATTTGAATTTGAATTTGCATGGGTCATCCCAAGTTTTACATGTTCTAGCCTTGTTTATAATTTTCCACAGAACATGTAGGCTAGAACATGTAAAACTTGGGATGACCCATGCCCTTTATGCCTCCATGAGAAATTGCACATAATTAAGCTTCTAAATAATAATAATAATCTATTAAACAATAGACACGAGTTAACGGTTTTTTGTAGGCATCATCAGATTTTTGGTTTGAATTATTAGCTAAAAACTAGCATACAATATAATAACTTGTTTAATCCATAGCCCACTCATCAGATTCATGGTTTGAATAATTAACTAAAAACATGCATACAATATAACACCCTTCATAATCTATAGCCCAAATAAATAGTTTAAATACCCTAAAAAAAGATAACCCTTTATGAAGTCGTCAAAAAACAAACGTTACGACAGTTTTTTTATATGCACAAATCCCTTTCATAAAAAAATAAAATAAAAAAATAAATAAATCTCCATAGACATGCAAACTAGACGAGGGTTAATACATCTTCCGTTTCAAATTTAGACACCCCCACCTTTCCTGACTTGACATCTACGAAAGTAACTCTATACTGATACTTATTATTAACACCCAACACCCGCCTACCCAACTTAAAGAATTCGCCTAGCTGTTACCATGGAAATTTTGATTTCAATTTTTTAAAACACGTAAATTTCAGAAACACGTTATTCCAAAAAAAAATTTGCTTGAAGATGGAACAGAGCTTATTTTAACTCAATTTAATTTAAATAATTATATTGAAGTTTTCGGCTCTTGTTTTGAAACATGGGACTTCTTATGTCGCGATTTGGAATCATATTTTAAATAAATAATATATATATATATATATATATATATATATATATATATATATATATATATATTGACCGTTGGAACGCCGATGTGATGTGTGTTGGACGTTTTAACCTGGCGGAGCCTATCACTCTCAGCCGGTGTCATCCAACTATGTGGCTCGCTTTGGTCACGAACACGTTGGCCGTTGTAGTTCATCTGTGGAACCATTCCGACCTGGTGACCTGCGTCGAGGAGGTCCTTTGCCCAGTTGTACAGTGTTAACATCACAACCGTCAAATGAGTTTAGTTCCTCAGCTGAAACAGTTTACTGGGGCATGACAACTTGGAGCCATCATGTGAAAGATTTTAGTAGATGGTTGAGAACCAATGATGCCTGTCCACCTGAAGGTGCAGCATGACTGACATCAAAGGTACTACCTCTACCTATTTTAATGGCCAGAACTATTATTAATATTATTTTGGATGATGAATGGTGTTTTTACAAGCTTTCGGAGGATTGATGTTCTTGCCATTAAACTAATTTTCTAGGGCTCAAAATCAATGGTAATCTGAAAGTGCAAGGTAAGTATGGCAACCTTCTGGACCATTTCGAACGATTTTTTATTGGTTGTACCTATTCGAACATTTGATTTTGCAGAAGGAGCTCTTAATGCACAATGTCCTTCCAATACAACCAGAGACAAGTCATCACCTTCTACGGGATGCGGGCAGGTATGTGGAGTGGTTAACAGTAACCCATTTCGTTTTCTCTAACAACTATTTGTTATAAACAATCCATTTTTCATTGTTTGCGATCGTTCTTTTACAAAGTAAGCTGTTTTATCTGACTTTCACTAATAGTAATGCAGTCCATTAAATTTTTTTCGGATAAATAACGAGGCAAACAAACACCAAAATGATTCACGTATCCAATTATTTTTAATCTCTTAGAAAGCATGTATGACATATATGGAGTATATCTGCGATGTCCCGTATCGTGTAAGATGGATTATTTTTAACCCGCATTTAAATCATCAATGACTTCAGTGGATGCATCTACGGTGCCATCTGTATAAATGCCACATATCTTCTTTTTTTCCCACTATTTGTACTGCTTTTTCCTTTCCGAAAATAAAAAATGCACCAAATAATGAAATGCCTCGTTTTTTTTGTTTTTTTTTTTTTTTGTTTTGTTTTCTCTCTCTCTCCGTATTTACTTCGACACACAGCACAGAAAGAGGTGTTGAAACTTCAGGTATTCATGAAACTACAACACGAGTTCAAATATCAACAACTGAAAAACGTTCAGAACATTTATCCCAACCTATCATATATATTTACATTTAGCAGCAAGTCTTCTCATCGGGAGATTGGAGGATTTGAGGGGCGTGGAACCACCTTTAAATTGCTGTTGTTCCCAGGGCCTCCCTGACACGGGGTGGTAGCACCTGTTAGGGTCCCAGCTATGGGCAAATAGTGCCTACCAGGGCTGACCAAGCTCTTTAGAGTTATAGAACACGACTGATCTAGGAGATGGAAAACTCTTACACGAAAAGCCTGAGGTCTATTGTCTGCTTCATTTGTGGCATTTATTTGCACCGACTAAGTGTATCAATAGTTCCGAAAAGTGTGGATGGTTCTGCACAAGCCCTCACCACTTTAATCAAATCACTTGTGTGAGTTTTCTGGCAGTTTATAGTGATCTCATCCCACAAAACGTTACTCTTGCTCTATATGCGGCCTCCTTTGTAAATCACTAGCGGGTCAATATACCACATAACACCCTTGAGCGCTTAGCCTGGGAGCGGGTAGAATGGAGATCAACGTGTTTTAGTGGACTCAGCAGTTTTCAATTTGCTTGTCTGAATCATCTTCAAGAAGCGAGAGCAAGATATAAAAGGTCAGCCAATCTAACAGTGATTTCATCCCACAATCCTTACTCTTGCTCCATATGCAGCCTCCTTTGTAAATCACTAGCGGGTCTTAAGTGTCACTTAAGATTATCGCACAAAATTTCATAACTGAATCAATTAAGTTGTCAGATCCTCATACGTCGAAACCGACGGGAGAGTTCATTACACACATACACACACACACACACACACACATATATATATATATATATATATATATATATATAGTGTGAAAGAGAGAGAGAGGCATGTGTGTGTGAATAAGTTGTGTTAATTTATGCGACATGTTTAATTTTTATAATATTCTTTTCCATTTCTGAATTGTACATACAAATCTAAATTTAGGATGCAAATATATGAATCCAAGTATTCCAGAAAATAAAAATTGTCACGTTGTAACCAGAAAGATTTCGTCTATTATACTAACAGCTCCCAGTTCTTGATAATGACTGTGACCGTCAAAAATACTCGAGCAAAAACGTAACAAAATAGGAACATTGTACTATTTATACACAATTTTCTTGACATAAACAATTTGTATTATCAGTTAAATTTGGAAAATCTTACTTCTAACTACCTACATATATTTTACATACACACGCACACACACACACATTCGCATACGTACACACATACACATGCACACACACACACACACACATATATATATATATATATATATATATATATATATATATATATATATATATATTTATATAAAGTGGACATAATGTTGGCCTCCAATTTGTATATTTACATAAGCTCTATGCCTGAGTACTTTTACCAATAATATATCATATTTTTAAAACTATATGTGCATACATAGATTGTGTTTTTCTCGAACACAAGTTTTCTTTTAGGAAAATTTTGTTGAAGACGATAAACAAATTTTATAAATTATATTTTAAGATACCTTTTAATTCAATGGCTAATTTCTGTATTTTAGACCTGTCAATTCACTTAAGGTTTGGCGTATACGACTGGCTTCAGTCATTATGAAGAAGCAAATCCTGTTGTATTATCCACAAGGTGGTGTCTTATTTTATTGTAAATTTTCTGTTTCTGTATCATAGGTTGTCGCATTGCAATTTGATCGGATATATAACAAGTGGGTCTATGAGAACGTGCTGTTGTTGTATACCCCAAATGAGATGTTTTCTTTTAATTATTATAGTCAGAATCTCTACAATGGAATGTGAATTTATAAACATTAATAATATATAGCGGATTTGATTGCATTAAAGTCAGTGGTACTTTTATTAACTATTTATAATAAATAATGAAGGTTTAACAAGACAATAAATTCACTAAGATGCAAAGAGTTACGATATGTCAGAAAACATGAGAAAACGAAAAGTTTAAGGAGAGAGAATAAAACAGCAGTAATTTAAAAATAACGATTTACATTGCATTAACATATTTGAAAATCTAGAAAACAAGGAATCGGAAGAGAGTTCCACAAGCGAGAAGTACAAGAGAAGAAACTGTTAGCATAGAACTTACGGCTACATCTAACAATTTGAATTCTAAAATGGTGCAACGTTGCCACCAATCAAATACTGCGCTTAAATTCATAAAGTCTAGGCACATGAACAATTACCATGAAATTATTTATAGAAAAGGCACATTCCGGAGATGAGAAATTGACTGAAGCCGAGATGCCAGGTCAAGACTGTACCAAAGAAGAAAGCTCATCAGAACAATTACCATGAAAGTATTTATAGAAAAGGCAAAGAGAAGCTACATTACGGTGATGGGAAAGTGACTGAAGCTGAGATGCCAGGTCAAGACTGTACCAAAGAGGAAAGCTCATCAGAAGAATTACCATGAAAGTATTTATAGAAAAAGGCAGAGAGAGAAGTGACATTACGGTGATGGGAAAAAGTAACTAAAGCCGAGATGTCAGGTGAAGACTGTACCAAAGAGGAAAGCTCATCAGAACAATTAACATGAAAGTATTTATAGAAAAGGCAAAGAGAAGCTACATTACGGTGATGGGAAAGTGACTGAGATGCCAGGTCAAGACTGTCCAAAGAGGAAGACTCAGAAGAATTACCAAAAGTATTTATAGAAAAGCAGAGAGAAGCTACATTACGGTGAAGGAAAGTACTGAATGAATGTCAGTGAAGACTGTACCAAAGAGGAAACCTCATCAGAACAATTATCATGAATGTATTTATAGAAAAGGCAGAGGGAAGCTACATTACGGTGATGGGAAAGTGACTGAAGCCGAGATGCCAGGTCAAGACTGTACCAAAGAGGAAAGCTCATCAGAACAATTACCATGAAAGTATTTATAGAAAAGGCATAGAAGCTACATTACGTTGATGGGAAAAGTGACTGAAGCCGAGATGACAGATCAAGACTGTACCAAAGAGGAAAGATCATCAGAACAATTACCATGAAAGTATTTATAGAAAAGGCAGAGAAGCTACATTACGGTGATGGGAAAGTGACTAAAGCTGCCAGGTGAAGACTGTACCAAAGAGGAAAGCTCATCAGAACAATTACCATGAAAGTGAAAAGGCAAAGAGAAGCTACATTACGGTGGGAAAGTGACTGAAGCTGAGATGCCAGGTCAAGACTCTCATCAGAAGAATTACCATGAAAGTATTTATAGAAAAGGCAGAGAGAAGCTACATTACAGTGATGGGAAAGTGACTGAAGCCCGAGATGTCAGGTGAAGACTGTACCAAAGAGGAAACCTCATCAGAACAATTAACATGAAAGTATTTATAGAAAAGGCACAGGGAAGCTACATTACGGTGATGGGAAAAGTGACTGAAGCTGAGATGCCAGGTAAAGACTGTACCAAAAGGAAAAAACTCATCAGAACAATTACAATGAAAGTATTTATAGAAAAGGCAGAGGGAAGCTACATTACGGTGATGGGAAAGTGACTGAAGCCGAGATGCCAGGTGAAGACTGTACCAAAAGAGGAAACCTCATCAGAACAATTACCATGAAAGTATTTATAGAAAAGGCAGGGAAGCTACATTACGGTGATGGGAAAGTAACTGAAGCCGAGATGCCAGGTGAAGACTGTACCAAAGAGGAAACCTCATCAGAACAATTACCATGAAAGTATTTATAGAAAAAGCAGAGAGAAGCTACATTACGGTGATGGGAAAGTGACTGAAGCCGAGATGCCAGGTCAGGTCCTAAACCTTTGCAGATTCTTCTTTCTATTTTATCTAGAATATCTAAATACATAAGTGAATGGACGAATGGTAGACTTATAAATATGTAAGATAGTTTCTGATATTTATAATTATTATTATAAATATTATAGATTATTATAATCACATATACTTATTATTGGCTGCAGTCTTTATGTATCTAAAGATTATATTTTTATACTTATTTTTGTACTGCGTAGCTTTTCTCTGCCTTTTCTGTGGATATTTTCATGGTACTGCGATTATGCTTTTTATTTAATTTTTCTTGTTTTTAAACAAGTATTTTCGTTTCTGGATACAGAGTTTGTGAAAACTGTCCAAATGTTCTATAATTCTCAGAGTTTTCGGCTATACTTATATATATATATTTTTTTTTAACTTTTTAACTTGATGTATAGGCTGCTGTGTGTATGTATCTAGAGTCATAGGAATGTTTTATTTTTTGAACACGCGAGTTCAAATGCCCCTTAATTTATTGTGTTCCTCATTAAACTGAACCTATAAATAATTACATCGGTCACACTACTATATGCCTATCCAGAAAACGTTTAAACACACACACACACACAAACTTAACAGACTCGATTCGAAAAATACAAATACGAAAATACATATACGAAAATATAATATATATATATATATATATATATATATATATAACATTATCATTGAAAGACGAAAGGAAATCACCATATTGATACATGTTTAAATCCAATCCATGCTTTCGGCTTACATAAGCCATTATCGAAGATGACAATTACTTTTCAATATATCAACCAATACACGGACGAAGCAATAATGTGTATGTGAGACACGGAAGCAAAAATCGCGTCGCAGCTCGTGACGTCACACATGACCACGCGAGAGTGAAAACGAGAAGTATTAAGTATGGGAAGCCGTTGGTATAAACCAATGGCTTCAGTTATCAATTATAGGCATTTAAGATTCTTTGTGGGTGTTATTAAACTTATCAGACAATATGAAAAGAACTTAATTAAAATAGACACAACTTGTCTATATTATTTAATGAAACATGCATCAATATATATATATATATATATATATATATATATATATATATATATATAATATATATATATATATATATATCAATTTTAATTTTCATTTTCGTTTCATTTCATTTTTGGAAGTGCTATCTGATGATCCGGCGTCCTTTAAAATGGCTCTGGTGAAATAAATTATTATAATGGTACCTTAAAGTGGTCTGTTTTTCTTTTAAATATTAGCTCTGAATTTACATTGAACTCTCAGGATTTCATCCTCCTTGGGATTACCGAAACGGATTACCGAAACGGATTACCAAGTTCTTCATAACTTAAATATATGTATATATATATATATATTTTTTTTCTTTTTTTTTTTTTTTTTTTTTTTTTCTTTTTTTTTTTTTTTCTTTTTTCTCACAGTTCTAACATTTACTCCCAAGTAACTTTTGAGACAAATATTAACAGTTCTGAACATGAGACCCGGGTTCGAATCTCACTACGGTCGATTTATCATGAAGCTGACTCCTTGATGCTATCGCTCTGGGGCGGGGATATCAGCATGTGAAACCTTCCTAAAGTGCCTGAGAACTGTACGCGCCCGTTGACCCAAGCTTTGTGAGTGAAATTAGATAGACGGTATTATTCTGAAGCAGAAAATCACATGTCATGGTGACCGAGGATTATTGCATGTTGGCGTTTCTCAAATTTCTGATCACGCCAGATTATGCGGTCTCTCCTACAAAATGTAACTAAGGTCCGCTCAGCATGGTACCAGTACAAATCACGTGTGTGCTAAACAACCATACATGTGTTTGGGCAGGCGTCTGCAATAGGGATTGACTATTCGCCCTAGCGGAGGGGTAGGCTCGGAAAATGAGAGTAGCCGGACATTAAACACACACACATGTATGTATGTATATATATATATATATATATATATATATATATATATATATATATATATAGATAGATAGATAGATAGATAGATAGATAGATAGGATTGGTGTATACGGAATAAATGCCAATAACCAACAAATACTATTCTTAAAAGAGTGCTCAATACAGAGAGATAAATATAATTATTTATTCGAAAATTATAACATAAATATATTTTAAAAATCACTACAAAATAGCCATTTTGCTTCAAACAAAATGGCTATTTTTGTAGTGATTTTATAACATGGTTATGTTATAATTTCTGAATAAATAATTATATATATATATATATATACACACATATAATCATATTTAAAATATAAATGTTAAGAAGTTATGACATTAGAATTTAGTCTTCTGCTTGTTGGTAAAGTAGCAAGAATTTGTTTCATTTTGAAATGAGGTCTGATGTTTCAATTTATTATTTAGTATAAAAGATATTGGTCATTCTTTCCACATCAAAACAATTTTAATATATATATATATATATATATGTGTGTGTGTGTGTGTGTGTGTGTGTGTGTGTCTGCACGCGCGCACGTGCGCGTATCTGTGTGTATGTGCGGAGTATCTAATTTTAGGAGTAGAGATTAAGGCATACTTGTAAATATTATTTATAATTAAGTCTATACTATAGCCATCTGCCTATATTTCTGACTTGGGGTATTGTAACTATTTACACTATTTGGACTGTTGTCCTCGTCTTTATTGCCATAATCACAATGTTTCGGCCATTGTTCGCTCTGTCTTTCTTCAGATGATTTCTTGGAATTTCGAAACGAACTTTTTATTTAGTCCACGGAGATAGATTTTTCCTGTGCCATGCCTGTAGATATTTCAGTTTCAGTTAATTCCCCTTGATAACTCTTTCTTCTTATTTTCTTCTTCTCTCTTTTGTGAATTTCTGGGACATGGTAACCTTTTTTTCCGGAGCTCATATTAAAATTATTTTGTTATTGTTTTTTTTTTTTTTTTCTCTAGCTTTTTTACATCTGTTTTTTATTGTCAAGTTTGTCTGAATGTAAAATTTAAACATAATGAATTGTGAAATTAATACTGCACATAAATACGAATTAAAAGTTATGATGTGATATAAGTTATATATGTTTATGTGAAATATGTTTATGTTAAATATGTTTATGTTACTGTCTTTGGTAATTTTATCGATTATATAAAACAACTAATTAGGAAAAATTTTGAAAAAGTTAATAAAGAAAAATTCGATACACAGAACTTGTTAATATTATTAAACAGAAGATGTTTGAATGAATAGATAAATAGATAGATAGATAGATAAATAGATAGATAGATAGATATGAATAGAGACTGGGATAGACAGACAGACAGACAGACAGATAGACAGATAGACAGATAGATAGATATGATAAAAATATGTTTTTAAGGTATGCTATATTTATGGATAAAAGTGCTGAGTATCAGGGATAGAGTGTATAAATATAAAAGCGGACAATCCAGACCCCCGCAAGTGGGACTCATATATACAATGCATCTGTGAAATCTGTGGCGAGTTATGGTCGTCTTCGCCTTGAACAAACATAACATAAAAAAGAAAAATGTCTGTCTTCGGGCAATAATTCAGAAGATCAATCAATCATCATCTAAGAGATTATTGATAAATCATCTTCTAAGAGATTATTGATAAAGAACATCAATTACAAAAATAAACTATATATATATATATCAATATTCAATCAGTTTTGTGCCATGCTTGATACACGGTTAGGTGATAATGTATCTTTCGATACATAACTGACGAGGCCGAATTTTTCTAGCGGTACCATTTTTTTCTGTGGTAGACTAGTTACCATCCAAAGATATAGGACACGGTCTGTCCTGCTATTTATCCATAGCTAGGGGAGAAGAAGAGAATTCATACCTTTCCCAAAGGCATTAGTACGTATGTGAATATAATAGATTCGTTTGGAATTCGAATTCGGCTCTCCGATTTCTCAATCTGAGCCGCTATACATTACTCCACCTTACAGGCTTTTAATCATCTAATCTAATTATTTTATGTGACGTGCCCATTAAGGATATTGATGATCATAACTTCTTATGATTTGTCGCTCTAAGGAATTTTTATCACCTTAATATCTTTACCTGTTTATCTTCTGCCATTCATTTACACAGGCTCGTTACAAATATTACTCAGTGTGCCCCTCTTGCTAAGCTCCCTTTTCTTATTATGGATCACAGACATTTCAACTCTTTCTTTCTAATTCTATATTAATTGTTCTTTTTGTTTCCATTTTTCTTAAAATTGCCTTATTACTCATATGTCCTGTCTATGGTATTCTCGGCATCATTCTGCGGGACTACATCTCTGTTGTTTCAAGTCTTTTCTTCATCTGTGAGGAAATTGTTTATTTATTGATATACAGGATTAATATTATATCGCAACTTAGCACTCTTTTGCATTTTTTGTTTTTTTGTTCTAACGAAATTTTAATATCTCTTGTTTAGCTTTTGGAAGACATCATTTGCTATTCCAATGCGACTTTGGTCATATGTGCTACATATTCTGTTCACTATTTACATTATTCTGTCTATTATCTTCATCTTTGTTGCCATATTTATTACAACGTTTCGGACATTGTACGCTCCGACTTTCTTCAGGTAGCTGGAATGTCGAACTGAACTCTTTATTTCGCTCACTAGGGTAGGCTGTTCTAGTTCCACGTACCATCAAGGACACATGGCACAGTGGATAAAGGCATTGGTTAGATCCAGTGACAAGACCCAAAGAGTGTGAGTTCAATACACGGTTAAGGTGATGGAGAACTTGGAGAGGGGAGTTAACAGGAGATAACTGATAATTCACATCCATTAAACATGGCACGGCGCTAATTTTAAATAATTTTGTATTTTCATTTATATTTAAATTTTACCCTGAGGTCTTTTGAGTTTGAAGTTGTTGAACATACAAAATATCCATTTAATTATATAAAAATATTTAGTTTATCATATAAAATATTGTTTTTAACATAAAGGAATATCTTTTTTATAATATAAAAATATTTCTTCTAACATTAGTTTTACAATATCCAATATTTTTTTTATCATATAAAATGATATTTTAGCGTATAAAAATATTATTCTCATATAAAATATATTTTTATCAGTAAGTAATCTAACTTTACTAACGGAATCTGTATAGAAAGATATTGTCTAAATTAGTAAATTCAGTTTATATGTCATCTTTATGAAAAGTTTAAAATGAAAAACAAATCTAATTTACTGGAAAGAGAAAAATTTATATAAGGAAAGATTTTAAATGAAACAAAACAAAACAAAAATGAAGAAAGAACAAACAAATGAAATTATTTTTTTAATTTTTGATACGAAATTTTTTTTTTTTTTCTTATACTGTTTCACTTTTTTCTTTCTTGTCGGAGATAAATTTCCTTTTATTAAAAAGAAGGGATCCCCGTGTTGTGATTCAATTTAATTCTTCTAAAATCATGTAAGTAAACGTGATTTATATTCAATTAATTGACGAATCAAATTAGAGATAACAGATAAGTACATCTACTTTTTATTCGACCATAGAGCTAAAAGATCACTCACACACAGACACACACGCATACCTACGCACACACACATACACGCACAAATGCACACACACACACACACACACACACACACACACACATACACACGTACAAATGCACACACGGGCATACGCAGTAACAAACACAAGCACACATATTAAAATGTTTGCGCATGCGTGCATCTAGACACGTCAATGAACTGATACTGATATGTAGACTAATCTATTAAGTCGGTAAACTATTGATGAAAAATGCATTATACACGAAAAATAAACATGTGTAGAGGGTATATTTAGAAATTAGACGATGAATGAAAAAAAAAAATTATAAATATATATTTTTTTATTTCATCTACCGACTTGCACACTCGAGAAAGATTATTAAAGAAAACGTGTTTTTGTTAAAGACATTTTTAAAATATTTTTTTCTGGTTTGTAGATTGTGTTCACATATGAAAGAGTGCCGCCGATTAGTGTTGACCTCAATGTCAACTCTTATATTTACATACGCTCTATCACTGATGTTGATTTGGACAGCAATTCTTCTTTTATACAAGTTACATTAAAATATATTTTTATTTAAAATAAAAGTATCATCTACAAATAAAAACAATTTAAACGCATCACCTTGTCAGTTAATATTAGTGAAAGAGTGTGTATATATATATATATATATATATATATATATATATATATATATAATTTATTCGAAAATTATACCATAATTGTTATAAAATCACTACAAAAATAGCCATTTTTTTTCAGCACTTCTGGTGTCTTATCAAGTGATTGCAAAGATAAATCCATTATATACATTCTACATTCAACACCATCACTTGATAAGATACCAGGGGTGTTGAAACAATATGGCTATTTTTGTAGTGATTTTATAACATATTTATGTTATAATTATCGAATAAATTATATTTGCTCTACTCTGCATTGGGCACTCTTTTAAGAATAGTATTTCCGTATACACCAATCCTATACTTGGGTGTGTGTATATATATATATATATATATATATATATATATATAAACATTTTGGTCTTACAATTAGCATAAAGAAAACTGAAGTAGTGCACCAACCTTGTCCGAAGCAATTCTGTGGTGAATAACAAAAACCACCAGTCTACAAATTTCCATGCGTGCTTATCTGTGGAGTTAAGCTTCAAGATAGGACATCTAACGTAGACCTGTTTAACAGGTGTAACATTGGAGGAATCGAGACTTTTATCATACAGTCTCAGTTACGGTGGACTGGTCATGTCTTGACAATGTCTGATGGCAGGATACCCAAGATCCTAATGCACAGCTAGTTAGATTAGGGCTACAGGAATGTAGGACGCCCATGGCTAAGATACTAAAGACAAGCTAAAAAGCAACTTGTCAGCTGTCAATATACCACATAACAACCTTTAGTGCTTAGCCTTAGAAAGGGTAGAATAGAGATCAACGTATTTTAGTGGACTTAGCAGTTTTCAGTCAGCTTGTCTGAATCATCTTCAAGAAGCGAGGGCGAGATCTAAAAGGTCACCCAATCTAACAGTGATCTCATCCCACAATCCTTACTCTCATATATATATATATATATATATATATATATATATATATATATATACTGGGTTGGCAAATCCTAAACATGCCCGGTTTGGGTGTCGAATTGTAACTGGTGATGAAAAATGGATCACTCTTTGCAATCCTAATAAGAGAAATCAATGGCTTCGTCCCGACCACACCCCAGAACCTGTTGTCAAACAAGAGCGGTTTTAACAGAAGTTCATGTTGCGTGTTTGGTGGAATTTCTAGAGAGTGCAGCATTTTGAGTTTTTCCCAGATGATCATGCAGTGAACGCCTTTATGCTCAATAACTGCAGCGAATTCACGATGCTTTAAAAGCTCGCTAGTCAGCATTAGCCAATCTAAGAATCGCACTCATACAGCATTTAAATCTCCCCCAGGACACACTGCCAATGTGACAAAGCGCAAATTTGAAAAACTTGAGATGTCAAAAGTGCTGCTTCAATCCAGACCTTGCAGCATTAGATTACCACCTTTTTCTGAGCTATGGCTAATTTCCTGCGCGGACGGTTGGTCAACAATGTGGAAGAGGCTGAAAAAGTGCACAAGGAGTTTTTTTTTTCCTCTAAACCAGCTAGATAGTCTTAGCGTAGAATTAAGCGTCTGGTACAATGATGGCAACAAACAATTAAATATGATGGGAGATATTTTAATGAATAAACGGTTTGAACTATTAATTAAAGTCTGAAATACACAAAAACGTTTGACTCAACAGAGAATTGTTTTAGGTTATTTGAACTTGACTTCGTTTAATTTATTTAGATTTTATTATTTATATATTCATTATTTTATTTTTTATTTATTTTGTTGTATAAATTCTTCTGGTCTAAATTTGATGTTTAAAATAAACTTAAGTAGATTTAATTTATTGCTCTTATACTTTAGTGTTTTTTTATGAGTGGCCTGGTTATAGATAGGGTAGTAGTAGTAATTTGTTTCATTTTAAATGAGCTCTGATCTTACATATATATATATTTATATATATATATATATATATATATATATATATATATATATGCTTGTACACCAGCATACATAATTTTTCATTCTGATACGAAAACGCCTATCGAAAAACAAAACGCGTGGTAATAAAATAGTTTACCACTTTGATTTATCAAAAATAATATATATATATATATATATATATATATATATATATATATATATATATATATATAGTTAAGTTATGAAGAACTTGGTAATCCGTATGGGTAATCTCAAGAAGGATGAAATGCTGAGAGCTCAATGTAAATCAGAGCTAATATTTAAAAGAAAAACAAACCACTTTAAGGTACCATTATAATAATTTATTTCATTTTTGGAAGTGCTATCTGATGATCCGGCGTCCTTTAAAAGGGCTCTGGTGAAATAAATTATTATAATAGTAACTTAAAGTGGTCTGTTTTTTCTTTTAAATATATATATATATATATATATATATATATGTGTGTGTGTGTGTGTGTGTGTGTGTAAGAGAGAATCCACGAATGTTTTTGGTTATAATGTGTTTTTGTTTTAGTATATATATATATATATAGAGAGAGAGATACACACACACACACACACACACACACACACACACACATATATATATATATATATATATAGATGACAAATTGCTCAGTTAACCTGTAGAAAAGACAATATTTATAAAGGTAAAAGACAATAGGAAAACGCTAATATCAGCCGACGCGTTTCGTCCAATGTGGATTTTTCAAGGCAAAAAGGAAATGAATTTATTAAAGTAACTAGTAACAAGACAAAATGATGTATATATATATATATATATATATTACTGAGAATATTACTACTTTCACAAGCCAACATACACGATCACAAATAAATGTTCAAAACAAAAATCAAGATCAAAATGTATCATTACGTCATGTTTTTGAAGGTGTACAGTAAATACTTCTATCACATATTTGATAA
>CAHIKZ030000081.1:802500-820000 GCA_903632075.3 Acanthosepion pharaonis | reverse complement strand
ACTCGTATTTATAATAAATAAAGTTTATAATAAAATAAAAATGGGACGTATGTTTCAAATACGAGTATCTGCTATAATAACGTTTGAAGTAATATATGTGTATGTGTGCACGTGAGTGTACGCACGCGAGTGTCTATGTGTGTGAAAACGTCTCTGTGTGTGCGTGTGCGCGCGCATGCGTGCGTGCGTGTCTATGTGTATAACGTTGTGTGTTCCTGTATACATGCGTGATTGTTGTGTGTGTGTGCGTTTCTGTCATTGTGGCTGTGGAGACGCATGTACGTACGTCTGTTTGTTTGAATATGGCACAGTGTATTGCTCTTGTTTGTTTTGTTTTTTCTTTAAAAATTGACGAAAGTTCAAGTAATTTTTTGTATTTTTCCCGAAATTCTTGCTCATGTTTTTATTCCTGTTTTTGAAGTCTTTCGACAGCCTTACCTTCGCTGTTGGCTGCACCCGCCGGCGGCCATTTTTCCTTGTGAGCAGACGAATTCGTTAACTCATCTGATGAATAGGTGTTGTTCAGATCTTGCACGATAATACTCGTTTTTTTTTTCCCCCCTGCTTCTCCAGTTCTGTAAAGAGAACGAGACAGTTGGGAAAGTCGTGGCGAAAGTGAAAGAAGCATAGCTCGTGTCCCGTATATTAAACCCGAGGCTTAAACACAAAGCAGAAACGTTTTTAAAAAAATCGTCAAACATAAAACATTTATGTAACACATTCATGATCTATCTAAAAATGTTGAAAAAAACGAAACCCCGTTTATCCTGATAAAAAAAATAAAAATACGCAATGTGAAGTGTCAGAAAATAGTGCCAATTTTACCATCTACAAATTTGACTTTTATTGATGTTACAACGGCAAGAAGGTTGTGATTCAATCACAGACTCTTAAGGTTATATCCTTACATCTGTTAAAAGACTTCTTTTTTTTTTTTCTGATGATGAAGACGCTTTTTCTGTTTTCTTTGCTTTTCTCTCCCACATTCTATTTGCTTATTTTTATTTCCCTTTAGTTTTTCTTTTTTTTCTCACTTATCTCTTCTTTTTATTTCTCATTTCTTTCTTTTCTTTCTTCATCCATCGTTTATTTCTTCTTTTCATTTCTTTTTTTTATATTTCTCATTCCCGATTTATTTATTTTTTACTTTTTATATTCTTTTCATTCTTTCTTTCTTTCTTTCTTTCTCTTTTTCCTTACTTCTTCCTTTCTCTCTATTACCTTCTATTTTTTCATACCTTTTCATTTTTTTTCCTTCAATTGTTTTTCTTTCTTTTTTTTTTCCATCTTTTTCTTTACTTTTTGTAATCGTTTCCTCTCTGTGTGTTTCTTTATTTTTTCATGGAATCTTCTTTTTTAATTACTTCCCTTTTCTTCTTCTATCTTTTGTTTTTCTCCTCTTTTCTTTCCTAAATCCATACAATGATCTGCTTTCTTTCTTCTGTTTAATTCATGGTTTCTCTATAGTGTATTTCTTCTTAGTACTTAGTATAACTTATTTTTCTTTATTCGTTTTACTCTAATCATTTTTCTACACCCCCCCCCATTTTCTTCATGTTCTTCTTTTCTTCTTTTCTGTAATTTTCTCTTTTCTTCGAATTAGTCTTCTTTCTTTCTTCAAAAGTATTTAAGCCTTCTTTGTTCTTTCTTTTATTCTTTATTTCTTGAAAAGACTTTAATTGTTTTCCCTCCTCTCATACTTTTTCTTTCTCAGTCTTTAATTCCTTTTCGTTCTTTCTTTCTTGAAAAGTTTGCAATTCCTCTTTCTTTCTTTCTTTCTTTCTTTCTTTCTTTCTTTCTTTCTTTCTTTCTCTCGAAATTCTTAATTATGTTTTGTTCTTTCTTTCATCAAAAGTTTTTGATCTCTTTCCTTTCTTTCTTTCTTTCTTTCTTTAAACGTATTTAATCCCTATTTGTGTTCTTTCTTTCTTTCTTTCTTCAAAAGTATTTAATGCGTATTTGTTCTTTCTTTCACTGTCCTTACTTATTTTTGTTCTTTCTTTCTTTTTTCTTTCTTCAAAAGTATTTAATCCCTATTTGCATCATTCTTTCTTTTTTCTTTCTTTCTTTCTTTCTTTCTTTCTTTCTTTCTTTCGCTGTCCATAATTAGTTTTTGTTCTTTCCTTCTTTCTTTCTTTCTTTCTTTCTTTCTTTCTTCAAAAGTATTTAATGTATAATTTTTCTTTCTTTCTTCAAAAGTATTTAATTCGCTGTCCTTAATTATTTTTTGTTTTTCTTTCTTTTTTTTCTTTCTTTTTTCTTTCTTTCTTCAAAGTTATTTAATCCCTATTTATTCTTTCTTTCCTTCTTGAATTCTTCTAATTTTATCACTTCACTTTCATTTATCAATCAACAGTAAACCTTGCTCATTTATAAACATTGCTCTTGATCTCCCTCACTCTCTTCTACTGTTTCTTCTTTTTACTAAGCTTTTTTATCTCTTTACCTTATGTGTGATGTCATGGAGTTTGCTGACTAAACCAGCAAACGGTAGATTTTAAAAGGTGAGAAAACTGTGACATCACACGGCGTTAAAATATGGAAAACAATAAACATTTTTTTTAAATCTCTAAAAATAAAAAACGGAAATCTCTTATAAGTGGAGCGAATTTCTTTCAGTTCGGTTGAGTTGTGATCGGTTTTCGAAAACAAAGCTCTTGAATTTGCTATTAGCAACTAAAAATAATTTAACTATTATGTATCGCTTAAGAAAATGGCATTAAATCTATTATTTTTGGTGTTATTAGTTTTCTGGGATTGTTTAGTGGTTGAGAAATATTTGTAATTTTCCTGTAGAACAAAAAATGGCGTTTAAGCCCCAAGTAAAAACCAAACATCTCCAATAACCCCGATAAAACTTAAGTGTTGTATACTGACTTTCAGCAGCACCTATCTTCTTGGCATTGGTACGACACAGTTTTTCTATTCTCATTTCATATAGGTTAGCCTTTTGCTAAACGAATGTGTGTACCATATCTACCTTACTAACTCATAATGCATCGTTAATGCAAAATAAGAAAATGATAAATCTCTTATTATCTTATAGAATTATTCTCTTAAGCTAGCATTGAGTCTGAAACAGTCATGAAAAATTTTAAAATAGGCAGATAGTCAAAACTTTAATTAGAAAATATAATAAATGTATATATACATATATGTATATGTGTGTATATGTATATACATATATATATATACATACATATATATATATATACATATATATATGTGTGTATATATGTATATATATATATATATATATATGTATGTATGTATATGTATATATATATATGTATGTATATATATATATATATATATATATATATATATATATATATATATATATATATATATATATATATATATATATATATATATATATATATATATATATGTGTATATATATATATGTATATATATATATGAAGAAAAAATATATACGGAAAAAATAAAAATTATATACAATTATGCTGTTTTTATTAAAACAGCATAATTGTATATAAGGATTTTTTTTTTTTCCGTATATATTTTCTTCATACTGTCGGATCTATATCCATATATTTGCTTACATATATATATATATATATATATATATATATATATATATATATATATATATATATATATATATAATAACACTATCACTTGATAAGACACCAAAAATGTTGAAACAAAATGTCTATTTTTGTTTGTGATTTTATAACATGTTTATATTATAATTTTCGAATAAATAATTATATATATATATATATATATATATATATATATATATATATATATATATATATATATATATATAAATTGCTAAGAGGATATAATCCATGTAGAACTCAATGTCCAGGACAGAGTAAGAATATAATATAAAGGGCTCAAACACTAGTATTCCTCGGATTAGTTGGAAACGATTCTAGTAGGGAATTCCTGGAAGTTCATACCTTAAGGAAATACAAAAAATTGTTCTCACGACTACAGCCCACACCTTACGAAGGGCTTTATTTATGTAAAATATGTTTTGTTTTTTGTTTTTTTAATTGCTTAGTGGAAAATGTCATGATGCCATTTCTGACCTTAGGTTTCTGGCTGGGACCCGGAAAGAAATGAGTACACGACAGAAATCAAAGGAAATAAAATAATAATAATAATTTTGTGGTTGCAGCACTCGAAATTAGTTCCAGTGTTCTTCCTGCCTCGCAGGACGCATCGGGGATACCTGAAATCATTGGCAGTGTGCAGGTGGGGCAGAGTTGCTTAGAACAACTCATGTGCTTAGGAAATTGTAGTGTCTCTAATCAACGGTTAGGAGTTAAGATATAAATATCATTACACAACGGAAACATCTGAGAGCCGGAGAAGATATCAAATAATTATAATAAGCGATTATATAATGACAGTTTGGAATTTACGCCAAAAATGTAATGAAAATACGATAAAAAAAAAAGTAATAAAAATTTACAATAATTTACAATGCGTTATGCAAAAAATATTGAAGTATATTATTAACGAAAAAAGAATGTATAAAAATTATTGTAATAAAATATATAAAATCTTTATAAATATATTGAAAATATAAATGTAATTAGAATTGATAATAAATCAATATTTGTACTATCTATATTCGGATTATTATTGTCCTCATTTTTTTTTTGTTATTACACCGTTACCACCTTTAATAGTCCTATATAAATATGGGGTAAATAATGAAAACTACTCATCCCAGAAATTCAGACAAAAATAATGAACCAAATAAAGTATTTATACAAGCATTAAAAACGGGAGTTGATATACAACATTTTTTTTTTATAAAAGTACGTAATAGTAATGGTATATAATCGAGAAAGAACAATGGTTAAAGTAAACTTATTAGTTTTGAAAATGGTTACAATAAACACATTATTTGTTTTAAAAAACAGTCATAATAAACTCGTCAGTTGCCACAAATAATTGGAATGGAGGCAGAAAATGAAACAGAATTTCAAAAAGAGCAAATCACGTGAAACACTTTTTATAGTCATCCCTAGATTATTTCAATCGTTTATATGCTTATAGTTTTATAGCTGGAAGTATAACTATTCGATTTGGGATAAAAGTTTAATATCATTAGATACTGTAAGAATAATGTGTACACTATGAATATTATAAAAAAAATTATTGTATATAGTAAATTATGAACAATTTGAAAAACCAATGACTATATTATTACAGTAATTCATCGAGTCTAGAAAAATCCTCACCAGAATGCAAACAACATTGTATGGCCATTTCCTCCAATTTTGGAACAAATCGGCAATGCGCATGCACAACTGAGATTTGAACCCGGTCTGTTTCGATAAAACGCAAACGTCATACCAACTGTACCAACAGGGCTCGGTAACGAGGAAGAAACTGAATAGACTCGATATAGCGCAGCAACTCACAAAATGGTAAAAGCTGATGAGTCCCAAATATAGGACGAAACGGCTTTCGAGTGCATTCTGCATTCTGTTGAGGATTTTTCTAGATTTGATGAATGCTTTGCCTAAATCCACAAAATTCTATTACTTGTATTGACTTGCTTGACCCAACTAATGCTCTGTGATGGAGCAGTTCGGGGGTGAAGGGCACAATCTGTTGGGTTTCTGAATGCTTGGATGAGTATCACCATTGAATTTGTGAGTAGAGACGATGTATTGTCTATTCAGATACTACTTCGCTACAGAGGCCCGTATGTTCAGTTGGTATGACGCTTGCGTTGTATCGAAAAGGTACGGGTTTGAACTTCGGTAGTGAAAGCGCACTGCTGATGAGTCCCAAAAAACAAACGAGACGGCCGTCCAGTGTTTTCTGCATTCTATTGGGGATTTGTCTAAATCCACAAGATTTTATTACTGCTTTGAATATACGCTCTTTTAGCGCTAGAGGGCGTCGTCAGTGATGTTCTGGAAATGGATCATTGGGCAGTTTCGGGTCTTGCAAACATCATACTGACCTCACCAAATCGACCATATTGTATATATTAAAAAAAAAATAGAAGAACAATCGATTGCGCTAACTTAGTTTCAAACTTTCTGTATCGTCAGATTTAATACTACTGTTTCCTGGTCTAATCCAACTCTGAACATATACCTTTTCACCATTTATATATATATATATATATATATATATATATATATATATATAATTTATTCTTGGATATTAAAACCAGTAATTTAACATAGCCTGAAGAGACACATTTTCGGTGTTGAAACATAATTGTAACTGTGTAGCGATTTTTAACATGTTTTAATATCATAAAATAAATAATATTTAGCTCAGCTATGTATTGAGCCTTCTTTTGAATTAAATGTTGCGTACGGTGGAATCATAATCCATTTGTACTCTTTTTACATATATATATATATATATATATATATATCCGTATCATCCCATGCAAGGCAATGAAGCCACTAAGGTTACAGGGTATGGAAGAATTAGGAACATTTTCATCTACAAACACGATGATGAATATTAATTTGCTTTAACGGTGATGGTAAATATCTACCCATTCATTCTCTCCTTTGTTCATGAGAAATTTACTGATATATAGGAAATTTCAATCAGTTATGTATCTTTCGATATATGACTGACGAAGCAGATTTTTTCCTGCAGTAGTTTGCGATTTCTTTCTGCGATAGACCAGTTGCCAAGGCTATAGAACCTGGTTTGATATTTACCCATAGTTTTAAGAAGAGGATTCATACCTTTTACAGGGTTATTAGCACGTAAGTGAATGCAATAGATTCGACTGGAATTCGAACTCGGCTCTCCGATTCTTCAATCATTACGCCACCGTGCCTCCCTAGGAAATTTAATATAACCTCTATAGGAAATTTAATATAACCAGTAACTGAGCACTCTTTTCTTTATTACTAATGACGCTTTTCTATAACTTAATACCTCCTGAGTGTAAATATTTCTGATATGATGTTTACATAAAACGAATCTGCAATGTCCTTATTTTGCACAACCACTCTTAAAAGTCTTTCCCCTTCAGGTACCAGAAGATCATAGTTCTCCACAACTTCCTATTTTTGTTGCTATAAGTAAGTTTTGACCAGTTACCATCCCTTTTATTCCTCTTCAAGTAATATTAGCAGATTTCTTTTTAGGAATATTAATAATGGTAATATTAAACCCCTGTGGTATAAAGTGAAATTAATGGACAAAGAAGAACAATTTATTTACTCTATTCAAATTCGGACAATTGTCCTTGTAGTCTTTGTTGTTCGGTTGTTGTGTTCTCCGGCCTTCATCAGATTTATATCGATCCGAGTAACCAGCAGGCAAGAGTTAGACGCCTGAAAGAATCAGTGCTTATGCTAGACCATGAAGTCCACCTTAGTAGACTTAACATAGAAGTAAATATGATACAGGAGCCGCTAATAAAGAAAGACAAGAGCCGCTAATAAAGAAAGACAAGAGCCGCTAATAAAGAAAGACAAATGCCAGAAACTCTTAAACAGCAGCAACAGCAAACAAAACATGGACAGCAGCAGCAGACAAATCATGACATATAGCAGTTGCAACCTCATCAGCAGTTAGGTTAGGATTAAAGCTACAAGTTCCCTACAGCAAATTGTCCTACAGGACAATGGCCTAGTGGATAAAAGTTTGATTTGTGAATTTAGTTACATGGTGGTTACGAGTTCAATCCATGAATTAGGCAGTGTGTATTTGCGCTCAATGGAAACAGACAAGTCGTACGGTACTAAATAAAATGAGAAACGAGAACATTCTATACGAAATGTCGTAATAACAACAAAGATGAGGACAATAGTCCGAATATAAATAGTGTAAATAATTAACCGTTTCCATATAAGTAAATGCCTAAGTAGTATTTGTCGTTAAAACAAACTCCCTAAGTAAATTACTCGCTGTTTCCTTTTACTTCTATTGTTTTCCATATGTCCCGTACTTCTTACGTTCTCCAAACCTTCTTTCCTCAATGTTTTACAGAAATTTCAACGCTTCTGTGTTCACAGAATTTTCTCTCTGATTCTTTGCAGTAATTTCTGTTTAGTTCCAGTTCTACTTAAAACTTCCTCATTACTCACATACACTGGTTACAAACAGGATGACATTATCCAATTTATAAAATTGTTATTACAATTATTTAATAAATTTTTATATGCCCTTCCAAATGGCATAAATGGAATAGAGTGCTGTTGACACAATCATATATCAAAAAGTCGTGACGCTAATTCAGTTTAAAGAAATTCTTGTATCAATCCCATTAGGTTAATCAGCATTGTACATATATTATATACACTACACACACACACACACACACACACACACACACACACACACACACACATATATATATATATATATATATATATATATATATATAAGGCTCAAATACTAATAATCCATGGTTATAATTTATTACATTGGAATCGTAATCATGATCCAATTCATCAGTATATACATCAGTATACATATACATACGTATACATAAATACATACATATATGTATATATACATATATTATATTTTGCTAATTAAAGTTGTGACTATCTGCCTATTTTAAAATTTTTCATGGCTGTTTCACATTTTTGAGATTTCGATTTCAAGGTCTTTGTATTTTGATAGATTTTTAATATTTTATTATTATTATTATTATTTATTAATTTTCTGTCCGTGTTACTTACTAACGACTATATTTTATTTTATTTTGTACATTCTATTTAATGAAGCAATTAGTATCGCTTGATGTCTAAAGCATGAAGGTCACTATTACTTTTGTTCAGGTACCTCAAAAAAGGCTCTAAACTTGATAAAAATAAAGTTTTATTGTCAAAACGTTTACGTTGTTATTAAGAGTAAAGACCAAAGTATTTTTGTTTATTATATTAATTTTATAATACTTTCTAACACGTTCAAAATTTTGGTTAAAAATCTTGTTTTTCTTACGTCAGCGAATGGGCCATTAGTGTAGGGAAATTTAGCATCTTTTTTTGACGTTAAAAACAAATTTTTTAAAATTCTTTCAAAAATCAAATAATTGTTAGGTTTAAATGAAATTTTCAGGACATATTTACAAAGGATAAATTATTTTTAAATTTGTTTTTTTTTTAAATCTTGGTAAAAATATATTTTTTAAATCTATTACCCTCCCCACTTACTTAATTTTATTAAATTTTGTTTGAATTTAAATTATCAATTTGTTTTTGTCAAACAGAAACTCCATTTACCAAAAATCTGCTCTGAATCATAAAATTAAAAAAAATGAAATAAAACTAAGACATAATTAGAAAAGCTTTTAATTACTTTTATGAATAAAATATATTATGGACACAATTGTCTTAAGAAAAAAAATTCCATGAAGCATGAATTTTGATAAGAAGTGTTTTCATCTTTTTTTAAAATTTTAATTAGAAAAATCTATGAAGTTTTAAATCTTTTAAAATTCTGTATTAATTTCAGCCTTTTAGATGATAGTAAGTGAAAACTATATTTACTAATCATAAACAAAAAAACTTAATACAAATCAATCAAACACCAATATTTTTAAAAGAGTTTTGATTTTTTTTTTGTATATGTATATACGTGCCGATTATTACAAGTACGACACAACCATACACAACAGTATCATAAAATAAGATTGGCGCAACACATTCTCCCTAGATCCATTTCTTGTGGAGTTAAAGACATTTTTAAAATTCAATAAAACATTTACGGATAAATATTTTCGTAAATTTTTAAAAAATTACTGCGTAATTAAAAATTATATAAAAACGACGCTCATGTTATTTTCTTCAATTGTGCCTTACAGAAAGTCTGCGTAGAGGAAAGAACATTAGATCTGTGAGGCAGTCTAATCGCCAAACATCTACTGTCAGATTACAAACACAGCTATCATGCATTTTTGAGGTATTTTAAACTTAAAATAAGTAATATTTATTTCAAATCAGATTAATTATACTTTAGATCAACTAATATTCCTCAAATACTTTCAGAAAAGTATGTTTTATTCTTGGAAGATTTTTTTAATAAAGAGAATTACATTGTGCAAACAGATGGCTTAAAAGGGGTGCTAATCAGCTATTTTAATAATAAAAAAAAATCCTTCCAGTGAATTTAAACTAGTTTTTGAAATAGAACAAAGTATTTTGCTTATTGCAAATATTATATTTAATCTATTAGCTTCAAATGCAAAATAAAATAAAAGCTTCAAGAAAGATTTTTCATTTTTTAAAAATTCATTTTACCTCCTAGGTATCGCGTTTTTTATGACGATCTCTACTTTTCTTGTTTTGATATGTCCACAGGATGGCTTCTTAAATTCAATCTCAAAATATTTCTATGACATTGGTTTTTCTATCGATATCTTCTGAGTTTACATTGTAACGAGTTTTTTTCCGTCAACAACCTCAGTTCTAACCTAAGTGAAGAACAACCGCAGAATATGAAACTTTTATACTGCCTGAACGAATTCCAAGTTAACCACCGTGTAATTTCCTAGAATATAATGCATCATGACTCTCAGTTTAAATGAGTTTAGGTAAAGTAATTAAAGTACAATATTTCTGAAAAGATATTCTACTTATTTATTTATCGTCGTCCAGTACGGGCCCACAAGAAATGGATCTAGGGAGAATGTGTTGCGCCAATCTGTATTAGCAATACGAGTACCTGTTGTTGTTTTTTCTGATTTTGTTGTTGCTGTTAGCTTTCGAACAATTTTTATTTTATTTTTCATTTCATTTTTTTATTTTTTTTATTTTTTGCTTTTTAAATGTCACAGTTCAAATATCTTTTGTTGTCATTGTCTTTGTCAAATATTTCCCGACGCATGACACTAGATTTTTTTTTTTTTTTGTCTTTGATGAATGAAGATAATGAAAAATAAAACAATTTCAACATGGCGGATATGAGAGATTCGACACATAGATCGAGCGGATAACGACTTGCAAAAATGCTCGTTTAGAAATCTGATAATAGCAAGTTTGCTAAGAGAAAGCCATAGAGAGATAATTTAGATAAGCTCGAGGAAAATGAGTAAAAGTGGGTCTAGCTATACGTGCGTTTTATATAGGTGCACACACACACACACACACACACACACACACATATATATATATATATATATATATATATATATATATATATATGGGTCGTTCCGAAAGTAATGCCTCTTATTTTATTATGTTAGCCTACGACGTCAGAGGTTGATGTTGGTTGTACAACAGTAGATTTTAAACCTTCTCGCCAATAACTCATAAATGTGGACGTTCTCCTTTTAGATAAAACGGCATCTGACATGAAAATGCGTATGAAACAGAAGTGTTTCACTGAATTCCTGCCAGCGGAGAAAATACACCCATTTACATTCATAGACGCTTCCTGAACGATTACAGAGTAAACAATGGATGTGAGCACTGTTAGGCGGTAGGTAATGTCTTTTGATAGTTGCAGCAGTGACGTGAGTGACAAGCAACATTCCGGGTATTCACGCACTGCTATAGAAACAGGAAATGATGAGTTCATGTTCCTTTTAGAAAAATAATGTTTTGGTAACTGTAAATTTGCCTACCCAACAGAGTTCTTGTGTACTCAGTCGCCGTAGTAGCCTCCGTGGATAGAAATAAGAGACGATATTTTCAGAGAGTTCCTTGGGTGGAAGTTCCTACTGTCGCAAATATATTTATCCATATCATGTAGTAGCATATAAATTTGCTATTTATAGTCCATTTATAGCTGAGGACAAGATTAGATACCTCCAAGCCGAAATAGGAAACCCAAATATATCCTGAAATGTATTTCTACTCACAACTACTAGTAAACATTAAGTTATATTACTGTTACAACTAAAAAGGTACACATCAAAAACAAAATAATACAAAAAAAAATTGAATAAAAAGGAAAGATATATCTCCCTAATTCCTCTTAAAAATATTTCTGATTACCAGCTTACCAAGAAACGGAATTACATAACCAATGAGCAAACTGTCATCTTTACTCCACGTTTGATAACGATATAAAAAGAAAAGATTGAAATATTTCACGAGCAAATATTAGAACTACAAGATAACAATCTTATCACAGATTCATCTCTGACTAAAATCTTTACTCAAAGCTGAAAGAATAAAAGGCATAAATGAGGAAATAAATTTTAAACAAAACATTAAAGTAGGTCTAAAATGAGTTTAAAATATTTTAATTAAGAAAAACGATAAATCTAATATTTCTATTATTTGGAACAGGACTGGCAATAGAGAAAAACTTAACTCCGGCTTCAATAATGAAGTCAAATTCAGAAAATTAAATAAATAAGACCACCATTCTTCTCCAAACACAGATAAACGAACTGATTACAGCTAACAACGCGGAAATCGGATCCATGAAAATCAACAAAAGTTTAAATATTATCCAGGATAATTCTATGGAAATATTAAAACCCATAAAGTTAACTTCCCTCGACATCCCATAATTTATCAAATTCTTACTCGAGTATAACTTCATCTTTTATGTGCCGTATCCCTTGAGAAAGTTGGCGATCATGGCTCTCCACTATTTCTTGTCCTTTGTAGTTCTTAATATATTTTGTCTTTATGTTATCTCTCCTAAATCCTGTTCCACCATCCATTTACTTAAGCTCGTAAGGTACGTGATGCTCAATCTGTCCTATGTGTATCAAACTTCCCAAGCCCCCTTTCCTCATTGTGTGCCCTAGATATTTAAAATATCTCTTCATGTTACGTATAAGTGTCCTTTTTGTTTTCATTTTCTCTAAAACTTCTTCGGTCCAAAAACTTCGTCGTTGCTCACATGTTTGGTGAATCGTATTCTAATTATCCTTCTGTAGAAGCACTTTTATATTGCTTCAAGTCTCTTCTTCATCTTTGTGGAGATTGTCCAGCATTCATTGCCATGTAGGAGGACTTTATATCACTTATCCAAAATTCAACCAACTGATCCAGCCACACTTACAAGTCAGTATAGTTAGTTTTATCACAGAATTCCGTGATGTATTGCTGTCTAATTAACCTAACGATGGCCCCCTACCCTAGTTATACATTGAAAATATGTTTATCAATATTCCTTTCAACGAAACCATAGGTTTAGTAATACAATACCTATATAATCATCCCATGCTCCCACCTCCTAACATTAGATCAACACTTTTACATAAACCTCTTCTATCTTGCACGACACGAGTATCATTTTATGATAATAATGTTCAATTTACACAGGCTGGCGCAGCTATGGGTTCTCCTCTGGGTCCCACATTATCAACTTTCTATATGACCTATGTAAAAAATAAAGTCTTTAACTGATAATTTCTCTAAGTCCCCTGCACATATATGTTTGATATATTGATAATCTCATATAAAAAAGATATACGAAAACACTGTAATACAAAATAAACACCCCACATTAAATAAAATATCTTTCTCCACATAAAATGGTATATGGAAGTATGTATAAGCATTTAATATGCATACGAACTGTCATATAATACACATATAAAAATTTAAAAAACCGTGTGATTTCTGACCAGGCATCTCAACTTCAGTCACTTTCTCACCGACGTGAGATGGCTTCCCTCTGTCTTTTCTACAAAAACTTTCACGGCAACTGCACTAACGATCTTTTTTCTCTAGTGATTCGATTGCATAAATTTTAACATGCTACTGGATTGGTATATAGGAGCCACTCGTTTACTGTTGAAATAGCTAAATGCAAGCGCCACTTCTACTATAATAGTTTCATTTCTCGCAATTCTCACATGTAGAAATTGCTCCCAATTTCTTGCTTCCCATGATAATTACAATCTTCAAAAATTTAAATGAAACGTCAATTGAATCCTGTTCCTTTTTTGTCCTTTGCTCAATCCTCCCCAATGAAGTCTTCTCATTCTCTTTCACTCCCTTTAACCCCCTACAATGTAATAGCATTATCGCCTTACTTAGGATGACAGGATAAAAATAATACACACACAGACAGACACACACACGTATATATATATATATATATATATATATATATATATATATATATATATATAATATGTGAAAATAGGAAGGAACTGTTTAGGGAAAAAATCATATCGAGTTGGAATCATATTTTTAAATAAATAATTATATATACATATATATAATCTGCTAGTCTGAATCATCTTCAAGAAGCGAGAGCATGATCTAAAAGGTCAGCCAATCTAACAGTGATCTCATCCCGCAATCCTCACTTTTGCTCCATATGCGGCCTCCTTTGTAAATCATCAGTGTGCCTTAAGAGCCACTTAAGATTATAGCACAAAATTTCATAACCGAATCAATTGGTTAAGTTGTCAGATCCTCATACGTCGAAACCGACGGGAGAGAATATTGGAATTAAGATACCATTAATACCATTTGTATGAAATGCTTTGCTCTGTTTAATGAAAATAAACATTGCATTGAGCGCTCTTTATGAGTCAGTTTTAACATTTAACACTTAATATTAAAAAATTCTATGTGGAACGCTTCAATGAGATGTAAATGATGAGCGGACCGGGCTCTGTACAAAACTGTGAAAGTATTGTTCACATATTTACTCACACAGTCCAGGTTATCAAGTGCTAATCAATGGCTGAATTATGCGCAGTCTGTGTTATTTACAAAGCAACAGGGTTCTGAGCCATGCCGCACAAGCCGGAGAATCTAGTCATGGCTGTCAGACAATTCCTGCAACTACATCACCCTCTTATATCTGGCCACCTAACTCCCCAAACTGCAACTCCCTTGATTATTATGTGTGGGGCGTACTTGAACGAAAGACCAACAAATATCTTTGTAACACCAATGAACTGAAGGCAAGGATTATGTTTGCATTAATCGATTTAAACAAGCAGAGACGTGGTTGAAGTCAATAGCGATTTTTATTGAATAAATTTAATCTTTAGTATTTCAAGATATTTTTCTGTAATTTTGGTAAATATATCTGTTAAAATAGGATGTCAGTATTACTTTCAATTTTGCGCCATTTAGACGACAATTTATCCATCGCACTCTGTGTTTGTGCGTGTATAGATAGATAGATAGATAGATAGATAGATAGATAGATAGATACGAACAAAGAATATATAGACAGATAGATATTTATGAACAGACAAGGATAGATAGATAGATAGATAGATAGATAGATAGATAGATAGATAGATAGATAGATAGATATTTACCACCTTCCCTGATCCCTGTCTGTTGTCTATCATCTGATTTATACATCGAAAAGCGTGAACTCTGATTTAGGTATTTTTGGCACGTTAAATTTTAGGTTGACACTCTCCAGTATTAATTACTGTATAGTTCATTTTAATTCCTGCATCTTCAAACTTTTCGGACATAAATTACAACTCATATCTGGGTTGAGAAGACAGACGATCACTTGCATCCTCTGCCGAAATAGTTTATTCCCCATATGAGGTAAAACATTTTTTTGATTGCCTATCTGTTGGTCTGTATAAATAAAATACATACAGGTCTCTCTTTTTTCATTTTATTCTTATATTACTAGTACCCACGTGGATTATATACCCACGGATTTTATTTTACCTTCACTATATATATATATATATATATATATATATATATATATATAGGTAAGATGAGAACGAATTGAGTACAATTCTAACGTTCGTAACATTTAATTTAAAAGAGGGCTCAGTACAAAGTAGAACAATATTATTTATTTTAGGATATAAATAAATCGTTCACTCGCCTGATGAGATGCATTGATACGCATCGAAACACGACTGCAATTGTGTAGAGATTTTGACATGTTTTCGATGTAATATCCTAATATATATATATATATATATATATATATATATATATATAAGGTATTTTATATAGATTACGTTCAAACATGATGCTACTCGGCATTGACCTCATATATATACATACATACATGCATATATATATATATATATATATATATATATATATATATATATATATATATATAGTGTGTGTGTGTGTGTGTATGGGGTGATGTAGACTTGTTTGTAAGCACTAAATGTTTACTCAAACAATTTTTTAAGATAACAGGCAAGTAATGTCTAATTTTTTTTTTTTTTTTTTTTGCTTTCTTCAGCGACAGATTATTTGTATCTTTTTAATGGAAGTGTGAACAAACTGTTCATATTTTCGTGTTAAATATTTTTAAGATTCTGAGCTTTCGTGTTGTTGTAGACATTAACAAAAAAAATGAAGAAAATAAATTTTAATGATTTTGAGTTTTAAATGTTTTTTTTAACGTGATGTCATTTCTTTTTCATCTTGAAACTCTGTGGTGTCACATGACCGTGACGTAATGTTTTTTTTTGTTTTATTATTTTTAATCATTTCACCCCAAGCAAGGCGATAAAGGCACGAAAACGCAAGCAATTACTGTGAGTGGAAGAAAATGAGAAAACTTTAGTGACGAGAGAAGCCAATAAGAACAAGTTTCAAAAAGATAGATAGCGATTGACGCTGCATTTATATTTTTGAAGATTGTAGGTGACAAGGAAGGAAGAAATGCCTTGAAAATATTTATAGAAAAGAGACCATATCACGGCGGTGGAAAGTGATTGAAGTCGAGATGCCAGATTAGGACCGATAACATTACCGACTCTTTGGACTTTCTCAAGAATCTCGAGATATATTGCAGAAGCACCAGGAAAGATATGACAGCAATATTTATTGCACGGAGGAATGGTAGATTTATAAATCCCCAAGATGGAATGGGACAAGAAAAATGCCTGATATAACACAGTAAATTATTTACATTATTCGGACTATTGTCCTCATCTTTGTCGCCATATTTATCCCAACGTTTCGGCCGTTGTACGCTCTGGCCTTCTTCACGTGGTTGGAGTTTCGAACTGAATCCTTTATTTCGCTCACTGGGGTAGACTGTTCTAGTTCCACGTGCCATGCCCTCAAGGACACGTGGCACAATGCATAAAGGCGTTGGTTGGATCCAGTGACAGGACCCAGAGAGTGTGAGTTCAATACCCGGTTAAGGCAGTGGAGAACTTTCAGAGGGAAAATTAACAGGAGATAACTGGTAACTGACATCCATCAAACATGGCACATGGAACTAGAACAGTCTACCCCAGTGAGCAAAATAAAGGGTTCAGTTCGAAATTCCAACCACCTGAAGAAGGCCGGAGCGTACAACGGTCGAAACGTAATAAATATGGCAACAAAGATGAGGACAATAGTCCGAATAATGTAAATAATGTATATAATACCTCATCTCAGAAATATAGACAGATACTGAAGGGCTGAAACGTTGTAATAAATATGGCGACAAAGATGAGGACAATAGTCCGAATAATGTAAATAGTGTACATAATACTTCATCTCAGAAATATAGACAGATACTGAAGGGCTGAAACGTTGTAATAAATATGGCGACAAAGATGAGGACAATAGTCCGAATAATGTAAATAGTGTACATAATACTTCATCTCAGAAATATAGACAGATACTGAAAGGCCGAAACGTTGTAATAA
>CAHIKZ030000081.1:657500-797500 GCA_903632075.3 Acanthosepion pharaonis | reverse complement strand
AATAAATAAAAAAAGAAGTAAGATAAAATAAAAATAACTACGTATGTTGTGTAAAACTTTTAGACAGTCGCATATCAACGAAAGATTTATGAGCTGTAATTCAATAATGTACACAAAGCAATAAGATTTAATGACGAAAGACTTGTCATAACAAAAGAATAATACAAGGAATGAACTTAAAAAAAATATATACTTCTTACAATATCCATGAGATTAATAAGAAGAAATCGTTCTTTGTGTAACAGCAGGTGAAACCACTGCATTCTGGAATGTTCCTCTAACGGATTCTCTTTATACTTTGGAACTGATTTATATATATATATATATATATATATATATATATATATATATATATATATATATTGCTGATACCCACAGACGAGTGGACGAACAGGCCAGCCTATGAATCTCTGGTGTCGGGATGCTGAAGGTAACATCAATTACCTAAGTAAGTGTCAATTTTTTCTTATATTAATTCTCTCTCTCTCCCTCTCTCTCTCTCTCTCTCTCTCTCTCTCTCTCTACATATATATATATATATATATATATATATATATATATATATTGTTACAAATTCGCAACAGGTTGACAGAAAAAAGCGAAAGGTATGTAAGGACACACGAAAAGGTACCGCGACGAACAACAAACACAAGATTAGCAAAAATAAATTTTATATAACAAAATATAAAATATGGGAAAAATATGGAGTGACGGACGTACAATTAATAAAAGAACACTAAACTGATATTGGATGTCAGTTCAAACGCTTGTGTTTCAGGAATTGGGAGTTCGAATGTTCGTAATGACAAAGTTACTGTAGAATGCTTATAAATGTTGGTAGTTCTTTTTCCCGCAATATGAAATATAGAATTCGCGAATAATGTTAATGTTCCGTTTTCTCTTTGGTTACTTGGATTGCATCCGAGATTAAAGTACGATGATTTCTCTGTATTTATTTGGGTATGATCTCCCTTTATCTTTTACCCATTTAATAGCCAAATAGATCCAATATATCCCCGGATGAAATTTCCTTATTTCTTAAACAACAAGTAAGGGAATTGGTTTGTGGGTGTAGTTATCATCCCTCACGATCGCATGATAAGAGCCTATTTTTCTTGCGAACTATTGTCACTGGAGGTCATCGGGAAACTAAAGTTAAGGTACCAAAATCCCACTTGGTAATGTATGTCACGAGAGTGTAGGTAAACGATTCTTACTCAGTGTAGGTAAACTTATTCTTTCTTAGTAGGTCGTTCTGTTTGTTGTCAAGCATTCCCAAATTCCTTTTCTGCTATTTCTTAGGAGGTCATTCTGTTTGTTGTCAAGCGACCTCAAATTGCCATTTCTACCCTCTCCTAGCCGAAACACGATTCCAGATAATAAAACAAAAAAAAAGAGGAGGAGGAGGAGAAGAAAAAGAAGAAACACAAAGACAGCTCATACCTTATTAAATTTATTGTACGTCTGATATAACAGTTAATTTTGGTATTTTTCTTAATCAGTTTTCTAAATCTACCAAACATTAATCCACGAACTTGAAAGGAAGAGAGCGAAAAAACTGATATGTCTAAATTATTTAACCGAACTTGTTTGAATTAAAATATGCTACCTAAATATACAATATATATATATATATATATATATATATATATATATATATATATATATATATATATATATATGTATGTATGTATATGTGTGTATGCGTGTATATATATATATATATATATATATATATATATATATATATATATATATATATACTTTAGGCTTACCGTCATGAGATAAATGACAAGTACCAGTATGATCCATTCTACCCACGTGAAGTGCAGTTTCTCAAAATCATCCAGATTCTATAATTGCTTGAAAATACCTGAAAGATAGTGTGTGGGAATAGACATTTTCTACCATGTCCTATAAATGCTAGATTGGGTTCTTGTCAAGTGAACGTGATGGCCAATCTCATCGCTCTCTCTCTCTCTCTCTCTCTATCTATATATATATATATATATATATATATATATATATATATATATATATATTATCCACATTTGAATAATAATATCAATAATTACTAGTAATCAGTTTGTCTCCAAAACTCTGAAATTTTATTTACTACTTATTTCTTCCTCAATAGGAGTAGATATGTTCGCCTATGGTCAGGTTCACACTCCTCCCCGGTATTTCAAACATGATTAAAGGTTTTTTTTTGCCTGTTTTGGATTGGATTTGCGTTTCCTTGTAAAATCTTTTTCAATCTCTTGCATTTAGTGGCATTATCGCTTTGTTTGGATTGGAATATTATTTTTAAAAAAAGAAAAGAAAAAAAAGGTGTTTACTGAAAGTGAAAGAAACTGAGAAATTACTGTGGAGAGAGAGGGGAGCAAAATATTATGAATCATTGAACCAGATGACCATTGTCGTTGCACTTCAATTTTTGCAGCTCGTTCTTGAAGCAACAAAAAGTCATTCTACACAAGGATGTTAAGAATAACATAAACCGAACATGTGAGCAACGACGAGGATTGAGGGTCGGGAAAATCTGATACTCACAGGACAAACTGAGAGCAAAAGAAACGAAAGAAAGCAAAACATAACCTGGCTAGCGAGCTTGAGTACTTGGATAGCGGAGGAATGTTGAGGAAAGCGGTCTAACAGACAAAATTTCTTTAGCGTTACAAAGGACAGAAAATTCTGAAGAGCCATGATCGCCAACGACCTTGAAGGAACACGTCACATAGAAGAAGTTGTCAGGAAAGCAAGAAGCCATAAGAGAGTTACACAAGCGAGTAGTGCGAGAAAATAAATTATTAGCAACGAAGTAATACTTACATTTAATAATTTCAACAGTCTTATGATAAGACCGTGTTTCCCATCTAGTACTGCGCTTAAATTCGTAAAGTCATGGTACCAAAAAAGAAAGCTTATTTGAAGAATTACCATGAAAGTATTTGGAGAACAAACAAGATATGTTACGGTGATGGGAAAGTGACTGAAGCCGAGATGCCAGATCAAAACTGTACCAAAGAGGAAAGATCATCAGAACAATTATCATGAAAGTATTTATAGAAAAGGCACAGAGAAGCTACATTACGGTGATGGGAAAGTGACTGAAGCCGAGATGCCAGGTGAAGACTGTACCAAAGAGGAAACCTCATCAGAACAATTACCATGAAAGTATTTATAGAAAAGGCAGAGAGAAGCTACATTACAGTAATGGGAAAGTGACTGAAGCCGAGATGCCAGGTCAAAACTGTACGAAAGAGGAAAGATCATCAGAACAATTACCATGAAAGTATTTATAGAAAAGGCAGAGAGAAGCTACATTACGGTGATGGGAAAGTGACTGAAGCCGAGATGCCAGGTCAAGACTGTACCAAAGAGGAAAGATCATCAGAACAATTACCATGAAAGTATTTAGAGAAAAGGCACAGAGAAGCTACATTACAGTAATGGGAAAGTGACTGAAGCCGAGATGCCAGGCGAAGACTTTACCAAAGAGGAAAGATCATCAGAACAATTACCATGAAAGTATTTATAGAAAAGGCACAGAGAAGCTACATTACGGTGATGGGAAAGTGACTGAAGCCGAGATGCCAGGTCAAAACTGTACCAAAGAGGAAAGATCATCAGAACAATTATCATGAAAGTATTTATAGAACAGGCAGAGAGAAGCTACATTACGGTGATTGGAAAGTGACTGAAGCCGAGATGCCAGGTCAAGACTGTACCAAAGAGGAAAGATCATCAGAACAATTACCATGAAAGTATTTATAGAACAGGCAGAGAGAAGCTACATTACGGTGATTGGAAAGTGACTGAAGCCGAGATGCCAGGTCAAGACTGTACCAAAGAGGAAAGATCATCAGAACAATTACCATGAAAGTATTTATAGAAAAGGCAGAGAGAAGCTACATTACGATGATGGGAAAGTGTGTGAAGCCGAGATGCCAGCTGAAGACTGTACCAAAGAGGAAAGCTCATCAAAACAATTACCATGAAAGTATTTATAGAAAAGGCTGAGAGAAGGTACATTACGGTGATGGGAAAGTGACTGAAGCCGAGATGCCAGGTGAAGACTGTACCAAAGAGGAAAGCTCATTAGAACAATTATCATGAAAGTATTTATAGAAAAGGCAGAGAGAAGCAACATTACGGTGATGGGAAAGTGACTGAGGCCGAGATGCCAGGTGAAGACTGTACCAAAGAGGAAAGCTCATTAGAACAATTACCATGAAAGTATTTATAGAAAAGGCAGAGAGAAGCTACATTACGGTGATGGGAAAGTGACTGAAGCCGAGATGCCAGGTGAAGACTGTACCAAAGAGGAAAGCTCATTAGAACAATTACCATGAAAGTATTTATAGAAAAGGCAGAGAGAAGCTACATTACGGTGATGGGAAAGTGACTGAAGCCGAGATGCCAGGTCAAGATTGTAACAAAGAGGAAAGATCATCAGAACAATTACCATGAAAGTATTTAGAGAAAAGGCACAGAGAAGCTACATTACATTGGGAAAGTGACGGTGATCAAGGGAAAGCTCATCAGAACAATTAACATGAAAGTATTTATAGAAAAGGAAGAGAGAAGCCATTACGGTGAAAAGACTGTAAGCCGAGAAGCCAGGTCCAAAAGAGGAAAGATCATCAGAACAATTACCATGAAAGTATTTATAGAAAAGGCAGAGAGAAGCCACATTACAGTGATGGGAAAGTGACTGAAGCCGAGATGCCAGGTGAAGACTGTACCAAAGAGGAAAGCTCATTAGAACAATTACCATGAAAGTATTTATAGAAAAGGCAGAGAGAAGCTACATTACGGTGATGGGAAAGTGACTGAAGCCGAGATGCCAGGTGAAGACTGTACCAAAGAGGAAAGCTCATTAGAACAATTACCATGAAAGTATTTATAGAAAAGGCAGAGAGAAGGTACATTACGGTGATGGGAAAGTTACTGAAGCCGAGATGCCAGGTGAAGACTGTACCAAAGAGGAAAGATCATCAGAACAATTAACATGAAAGTATTTATAGAAAAGGAAGAGAGAAGCTACATTACGGTGATGGGAAAGTGACTGAAGCCGAGAAGCCAGGTCAAGACTGTACCAAAGAGGAAAGATCATCAGAACAATTATCATGAAAGTATTTATAGAAAAGGCAGAGAGAAGCTACATTACAGTGATGGGAAAGTGACTGAAGCCGAGATGCCAGGTGAAGACTGTACCAAAGAGGAAAGCCTATCAGAACAATTACCATGAAAGTATTTATAGAAAAGGCAGAGAGAAGCTACATTACGATGATGGGAAAAGTGACTGAAGCCGAGATGCCAGGTGAAGACTGTACCAAAGAGGAAAGATCATCAGAACAATTACCATGAAAGTATTTATAGAAAAGGCACAGAGAAGGTACATTACGGTGATGGGAAAGTGACTGAAGCCGAGATGCCAGGTGAAGACTGTACCAAAGAGGAAAGCTCATCAGAACAATTACCATGAAAGTATTTATAGAAAAGGCAGAGAGAAGCTACATTACGATGATGGGAAAGTGACTGAAGCCGAGATGCCAGGTCAAGACTGTACCAAAGAGGAAAGATCATTAGAACAATTAACATGAAAGTATTTATAGAAAAGGCACAGAGAAGCTACATTACGGTGATGGGAAAGTGACTGAAGCCGAGATGCCAGGTGAAGACTGTACCAAAGAGGAAAGCTCATCAGAACAATTACCATGAAAGTATTTATAGAAAAAGCAGAGAGAAGCTACATTACAGTGATGGGAAAGTGACTGAAGCCGAGATGCCAGGTCAAGACTGTACCAAAAGAGGAAAGATCATTAGAACAATTACCATGAAAGTATTTATAGAAAAGGCACAGAGAAGCTACATTACAGTGATGGGAAAGTGACTGAAGCCGAGATGCCAGGTGAAGACTGTACCAAAGAGGAAAGATCATCAGAACAATTACCATGAAAGTATTTATAGAAAAGGCAGAGAGAAGCTACATTACGGTGATGGGAAAGTGACTGAAGCCGAGATGCCAGGTCAAGACTGTACCAAAGAGGAAAGATCATCAGAACAATTAACATGAAAGTATTTATAGAAAAGGCTGAGAGAAGCTACATTACGGTGATGGGAAAGTGACTGAAGCCAGAAGCCAGGTCAAGACTGTACCAAAGAGGAAAGATCATCAGAACAATTACCATGAAAGTATTTATAGAAAAGGCCAAAGAGGAAAAAGATCAGATCAGAAGACTTACCATGAACAATTACCATGAAAGTATTTATAGAAAAGGCAGAGAGAAGCTACATTACAGTGATGGGAAAGTGACTGAAGCCGAGATGCCAGGTGAAGACTGTACGAAAGAGGAAAGATCATCAGAACAATTACCATGAAAGTATTTATAGAAAAGGCAGAGAGAAGCTACATTACGATGATGGGAAAGTGACTGAAGCCGAGATGCCAGGTCAAGACTGTACCAAAGATGAAAGCTCATCAGAACAATTAACATGAAAGTATTTATAGAAAAGGCTGAGAGAAGCTACATTACGGTGATGGGAAAGTGACTGAAGCCGAGAAGCCAGGTCAAGACTGTACCAAAGAGGAAAGATCATCAGAACAATTACCATGAAAGTATTTATAGAAAAGGCACAGAGAAGCTACATTACAGTGATGGGAAAGGACTGAAGCCGAGATGCCAGGTGAAGACTGTACCAAAGAGGAAAGATCATCAGAACAATTACCATGAAAGTATTTATAGAAAAGGCAGAGAGAAGCTACATTACGATGATGGGAAAAGTGACTGAAGCCGAGATGCCAGGTCAAGACTGTACCAAAGAGGAAAGCTCATTAGAACAATTAACATGAAAGTATTTATAGAAAAGGAAGAGAGAAGCTACATTACGGTGATGGGAAAGTGACTGAAGCCGAGAAGCCAGGTCAAGACTGTACCAAAGAGGAAAGATCATCAGAACAATTACCATGAAAGTATTTATAGAAAAAAGCACAGAGAAGCTACATTACAGTGATGGGAAAGTGACTGAAGCCGAGATGCCAGGTGAAGACTGTACCAAAGAGGAAAGATCATCAGAACAATTACCATGAAAGTATTTATAGAAAAGGCAGAGAGAAGCTACATTACGATGATGGGAAAGTGACTGAAGCCGAGATGCCAGGTCAAGACTGTACCAAAGAGGAAAGCTCATTAGAACAATTAACATGAAAGTATTTATAGAAAAGGCTGAGAGAAGCTACATTACGGTGATGGGAAAGTGACTGAAGCCGAGAAGCCAGGTCAAGACTGTACCAAAGAGGAAAGATCATCAGAACAATTACCATGAAAGTATTTATAGAAAAGGCACAGAGAAGCTACATTACAGTGATGGGAAAGTGACTGAAGCCGAGATGCCAGGTGAAGACTGTACCAAAGAGGAAAGCTCATTAGAACAATTACCATGAAAGTATTTATAGAAAAGGCAGAGAGAAGCTACATTACGGTGATGGGAAAGTGACTGAAGCCGAGATGCCAGGTGAAGACTGTACCAAAGAGGAAAACTCATCAGAACAATTACCATGAAAGTATTTATAGAAAAGGCAGAGAGAAGCTACATTACGGTGATGGGAAAGTGACTGAAGCCGAGATGCCAGGTCAAGACTGTACCAAAGAGGAAAGCTCATCAGAACAATTACCATGAAAGTATTTATAGAAAAGGCAGAGAGAAGCTACATTACGGTGATGGGAAAGTGACTGAAGCCGAGATGCCAGGTGAAGACTGTACCAAAGAGGAAAGATCATCAGAACAATTACCATGAAAGTATTTATAGAAAAGGCAGAGAGAAGCTACATTACGGTGATGGGAAAGTGACTGAAGCCGAGATGCCAGGTGAAGACTGTACCAAAGAGGAAAGCTCATCAGAACAATTACCATGAAAGTATTTATAGAAAAGGCAGAGAGAAGCTACATTACGATGATGGGAAAGTGACTGAAGCCGAGATGCCAGGTGAAGACTGTACCAAAGAGGAAAGCTCATTAGAACAATTACCATGAAAGTATTTATAGAAAAGGCTGAGAGAAGGTACATTACGGTGATGGGAAAGTGACTGAAGCCGAGATGCCAGCTGAAGACTGTACCAAAGAGGAAAGCTCATCAGAACAATTACCATGAAAGTATTTATAGAAAAGGCACAGAGAAGCCACATTACAGTGATGGGAAAGTGACTGAAGCCGAGATGCCAGGTGAAGACTGTACCAAAGAGGAAAGATCATCAGAACAATTGCCATGAAAGTATTTATAGAAAAGGCAGAGAGAAGCTACATTACGGTGATGGGAAAGTGACTGAAGCCGAGATGCCAGGGTCAAAACTGTACCAAAGAGGAAAGATCATCAGAACAATTACCATGAAAGTATTTATAGAACAGGCAGAGAGAAGCTACATTACGGTGATTGGAAAGTGACTGAAGCCGAGATGCCAGGTCAAGACTGTACCAAAGAGGAAAGATCATTAGAACAATTACCATGAAAGTATTTATAGAAAAGGCACAGAGAAGCTACATTACAGTAATGGGAAAGTGACTGAAGCCGAGATGCCAGGTGAAGACTGTACCAAAGAGGAAAGATCATCAGAACAATTACCATGAAAGTATTTATAGAAAAGGCACAGAGAAGCTACATTACGGTGATGGGAAAGTGACTGAAGCCGAGATGCCAGGTGAAACTGTACCAAAGAGGAAAGATCATCAGAACAATTATCATGAAAGTATTTATAGAAAAGGCAGAGAGAAGCCACATTACGGTGATGGGAAAGTGACTGAAGCCGAGATGCCAGGTGAAGACTGTACCAAAGAGGAAAGCTCATCAGAACAATTACCATGAAAGTATTTATAGAAAAGGCAGAGAGAAGCTACATTACGATGATGGGAAAGTGACTGAAGCCGAGATGCCAGCTGAAGACTGTACCAAAGAGGAAAGCTCATCAGAACAATTACCATGAAAGTATTTATAGAAAAGGCAGAGAAGGTACATTACGGTGATGGGAAAGTGACTGAAGCCGAGATGCCAGGTGAAGACTGTACCAAAGAGGAAAGCTCATTAGAACAATTATCATGAAAGTATTTATAGAAAAGGCAGAGAGAAGCCAAGATGGGAAAGTGACAACATTAGGTGAAGATGGAGAAAGCTCATCAGAACAATGAAAGGAAAAGGCAGAGAGATGCCATTACGATGATGGGAAACTGTAAGCAAATGAGACTGAAAAAGAGGAAAGCTCATCAGAACAATTACCATGAAAGTATTTATAGAAAAGGCAGAGAGAAGCTACATTACGGTGATGGGAAAAGTGACTGAAGCCGAGATGCCAGGTGAAGACTGTACCAAAGAGGAAAGCTCATTAGAACAATTACCATGAAAGTATTTATAGAAAAGGCAGAGAGAAGCTACATTACGGTGATGGGAAAGTGACTGAAGCCGAGATGTCAGGTGAAGACTGTACCAAAGAGGAAACCTCATCAGAACAATTAACATGAAAGTATTTATAGAAAAGGCAGAGAGAAGCTACATTACGGTGATGGGAAAGTGACTGAAGCCGAGATGCCAGGTCAAGACTGTACCAAAGAGGAAAGATCATCAGAACAATTACCATGAAAGTATTTATAGAAAAGGCAGAGAGAAGCTACATTACAGTGATGGGAAAGTGACTGAAGCCGAGATGTCAGGTCAAGACTGTACCAAAGAGGAAAGATCATCAGAACAATTACCATGAAAGTATTTAGAGAAAAGGCACAGAGAAGCTACATTACAGTGATGGGAAAGTGACTGAAGCCGAGATGCCAGGTCAAGCCTGTACCAAAGAGGAAAGATCATCAGAACAATTACCATGAAAGTATTTATAGAAAAGGCAGAGAGAAGGTACATTACGGTGATGGGAAAGTGACTGAAGCCGAGATGCCAGCTGAAGCCTGTACCAAAGAGGAAAGATCATCAGAACAATTACCATGAAAGTATTTATAGAAAAGGCAGAGAGAAGCCACATTACGGTGATGGGAAAAAGTGACTGAAGCCGAGATGCCAGGTGAAGACTGTACCAAAGAGGAAAGCTCATCAGAACAATTACCATGAAAGTATTTATAGAAAAGGCAGAGAGAAGCTACATTACGGTGATGGGAAAGTGACTGAAGCCGAGATGCCAGGTCAAGACTGTACCAAAGAGGAAAGCTCATCAGAACAATTACCATTAATGTATTTATAGAAAAGGAAGAGAGAAGCTACATTACGGTGATGGGAAAGTGACTGAAGCCGAGATGCCAGGTCAAGACTGTACCAAAGAGGAAAGATCATCAGAACAATTACCATGAAAGTATTTATAGAAAAGGCACAGAGAAGCTACATTACAGTGATGGGAAAGTGACTGAAGCCGAGATGCCAGGTGAAGACTGTACGAAAGAGGAAAGATCATCAGAACAATTACCATGAAAGTATTTATAGAAAAGGCAGAGAGAAGCTACATTACGATGATGGGAAAGTGACTGAAGCCGAGATGCCAGGTCAAGACTGTACCAAAGAGGAAAGCTCATTAGAACAATTAACATGAAAGTATTTATAGAAAAGGCTGAGAGAAGCTACATTACGGTGATGGGAAAGTGACTGAAGCCGAGAAGCCAGGTCAAGACTGTACCAAAGAGGAAAGATCATCAGAACAATTACCATGAAAGTATTTATAGAAAAGGCACAGAGAAGCTACATTACAGTGATGGGAAAGTGACTGAAGCCGAGATGCCAGGTGAAGACTGTACCAAAGAGGAAAGCCTATTAGAACAATTACCATGAAAGTATTTATAGAAAAGGCAGAGAGAAGCTACATTACGGTGATGGGAAAGTGACTGAAGCCGAGATGCCAGGTGAAGACTGTACCAAAGAGGAAAGCTCATTAGAACAATTACCATGAAAGTATTTATAGAAAAGGCAGAGAGAAGCTACATTACGGTGATGGGAAAGTGACTGAAGCCGAGATGCCAGGTCAAGACTGTACCAAAGAGGAAAGATCATCAGAACAATTACCATGAAAGTATTTAGAGAAAAGGCACAGAGAAGCTACATTACAGTAATGGGAAAGTGACTGAAGCCGAGATGCCAGCTGAAGCCTGTACCAAAGAGGAAAGATCATCAGAACAATTACCATGAAAGTATTTATAGAAAAGGCTGAGAGAAGGTACATTACGGTGATGGGAAAGTGACTGAAGCCGAGATGCCAGCTGAAGCCTGTACCAAAGAGGAAAGATCATCAGAACAATTATCATGAAAGTATTTATAGAAAAGGCAGAGAGAAGCCACATTACGGTGATGGGAAAGTGACTGAAGCCGAGATGCCAGGTGAAGACTGTACCAAAGAGGAAAGCTCATCAGAACAATTACCATGAAAGTATTTATAGAAAAGGCAGAGAGAAGCTACATTACGATGATGGGAAAGTGACTGAAGCCGAGATGCCAGGTCAAGACTGTACCAAAGAGGAAAGCTCATTAGAACAATTAACATGAAAGTATTTATAGAAAAGGAAGAGAGAAGCTACATTACGGTGATGGGAAAGTGACTGAAGCCGAGAAGCCAGGTCAAGACTGTACCAAAGAGGAAAGATCATCAGAACAATTACCATGAAAGTATTTATAGAAAAGGCACAGAGAAGCTACATTACAGTGATGGGAAAGTGACTGAAGCCGAGATGCCAGGTGAAGACTGTACGAAAGAGGAAAGATCATCAGAACAATTACCATGAAAGTATTTATAGAAAAGGCAGAGAGAAGCTACATTACGATGATGGGAAAGTGACTGAAGCCGAGATGCCAGGTCAAGACTGTACCAAAGAGGAAAGCTCATTAGAACAATTAACATGAAAGTATTTATAGAAAAGGGCTGAGAGAAGCTACATTACAGTGATGGGAAAGTGACTGAAGCCGAGAAGCCAGGTCAAGACTGTACCAAAGAGGAAAGATCATCAGAACAATTACCATGAAAGTATTTATAGAAAAGGCACAGAGAAGCTACATTACAGTGATGGGAAAGTGACTGAAGCCGAGATGCCAGGTGAAGACTGTACCAAAGAGGAAAGCTCATTAGAACAATTACCATGAAAGTATTTATAGAAAAGGCAGAGAGAAGCTACATTACGGTGATGGGAAAGTGACTGAAGCCGAGATGCCAGGTGAAGACTGTACCAAAGAGGAAAGCTCATTAGAACAATTACCATGAAAGTATTTATAGAAAAGGCAGAGAGAAGCTACATTACGGTGATGGGAAAGTGACTGAAGCCGAGATGCCAGGTCAAGACTGTACCAAAGAGGAAAGCTCATCAGAACAATTAACATGAAAGTATTTATAGAAAAGGAAGAGAGAAGCTACATTACGGTGATGGGAAAGTGACTGAAGCCGAGAAGCCAGGTCAAGACTGTACCAAAGAGGAAAGATCATCAGAACAATTATCATGAAAGTATTTATAGAAAAGGCAGAGAGAAGCCACATTACGGTGATGGGAAAGTGACTGAAGCCGAGATGCCAGGTGAAGACTGTACCAAAGAGGAAAGCTCATCAGAACAATTACCATGAAAGTATTTATAGAAAAGGCAGAGAGAAGCTACATTACGATGATGGGAAAGTGACTGAAGCCGAGATGCCAGGTGAAGACTCTACCAAAGAGGAAATCTCATTAGAACAATTACCATGAAAGTATTTATAGAAAAGGCTGAGAGAAGGTACATTACGTTGATGGGAAAGTGACTGAAGCCGAGATGCCAGGTGAAGACTGTACCAAAGAGGAAAGCTCATTAGAACAATTACCATGAAAGTATTTATAGAAAAGGCACAGAGAAGCTACATTACAGTAATGGGAAAGTGACTGAAGCCGAGATGCCAGGCGAAGACTGTACCAAAAGGAAAGATCGTTAGAACAATTGCCATGAAAGTATTTATAGAAAAGGCATAGAGAAGCTACATTACGGTGATGGGAAAGTGACTGAAGCCGAGATGCCAGGTCAAAACTGTACCAAAGAGGAAAGATCATCAGAACAATTATCATGAAAGTATTTATAGAACAGGCAGAGAGAAGCTACATTACGGTGATTGGAAAGTGACTGAAGCCGAGATGCCAGGTCAAGACTGTACCAAAGAGGAAAGATCATCAGAACAATTACCATGAAAGTATTTAGAGAAAGGCACAGAGAAGCTACATTACAGTAATGGGAAAGTGACTGAAGCCGAGATGCCAGCTGAAGCCTGTACCAAAGAGGAAAGATCATCAGAACAATTACCATGAAAGTATTTATAGAAAAGGCTGAGAGAAGGTACATTACGGTGATGGGAAAGTGACTGAAGCCGAGATGCCAGCTGAAGCCTGTACCAAAGAGGAAAGATCATCAGAACAATTATCATGAAAGTATTTATAGAAAAGGCAGAGAGAAGCCACATTACGGTGATGGGAAAGGACTGAAGCCGAGATGCCAGGTGAAGACTGTACCAAAGAGGAAAGCTCATCAGAACAATTACCATGAAAGTATTTATAGAAAAGGCAGAGAGAAGCTACATTACGATGATGGGAAAGTGTGTGAAGCCGAGATGCCAGCTGAAGACTGTACCAAAGAGGAAAGCTCATCAAAACAATTACCATGAAAGTATTTATAGAAAAGGCTGAGAGAAGGTACATTACGGTGATGGGAAAGTGACTGAAGCCGAGATGCCAGGTGAAGACTGTACCAAAGAGGAAAGCTCATTAGAACAATTATCATGAAAGTATTTATAGAAAAGGCAGAGAGAAGCAACATTACGGTGATGGGAAAGTGACTGAGGCCGAGATGCCAGGTGAAGACTGTACCAAAGAGGAAAGCTCATTAGAACAATTACCATGAAAGTATTTATAGAAAATGCAGAGAGAAGCTACATTACGGTGATGGGAAAGTGACTGAAGCCGAGATGCCAGGTGAAGACTGTACCAAAGAGGAAAGCTCATTAGAACAATTACCATGAAAGTATTCATAGAAAAGGCAGAGAGAAGCTACATTACTGTGATGGGAAAGTGACTGAAGCCGAGATGACAGGTCAAGACTGTACCAAAGAGGAAAGCTCATCAGAACAATTACCATGAAAGTATTTAGAGAAAAGGCAGAGAGAAGCTACATTACGGTGATGGGAAAGTGACTGAAGCCGAGATGCCAGGTCAAAACTGTACCAAAGAGGAAAGATCATCAGAACAATTATCATGAAAGTATTTATAGAACAGGCAGAGAGAAGCTACATTACGGTGATTGGAAAGTGACTGAAGCCGAGATGCCAGGTCAAGACTGTACCAAAGAGGAAAGATCATCAGAACAATTACCATGAAAGTATTTAGAGAAAAGGCACAGAGAAGCTACATTACAGTAATGGGAAAGGACTGAAGCCGAGATGTCAGCTGAAGCCTGTACCAAAGAGGAAAGATCATCAGAACAATTACCATGAAAGTATTTATAGAAAAGGCTGAGAAGGTACATTACGGTGATGGGAAAGGACTGAAGCCGAGATGCCAGCTGAAGCCTGTACCAAAGAGGAAAGATCATCAGAACAATTATCATGAAAGTATTTATAGAAAAGGCAGAGAGAAGCCACATTACGGTGATGGGAAAGTGACTGAAGCCGAGATGCCAGGTGAAGACTGTACCAAAGAGGAAAGCTCATCAGAACAATTACCATGAAAGTATTTATAGAAAAGGCAGAGAGAAGCTACATTACGATGATGGGAAAGTGTGTGAAGCCGAGATGCCAGCTGAAGACTGTACCAAAGAGGAAAGCTCATCAAAACAATTACCATGAAAGTATTTATAGAAAAGGCTGAGAGAAGGTACATTACGGTGATGGGAAAGTGACTGAAGCCGAGATGCCAGGTGAAGACTGTACCAAAGAGGAAAGCTCATTAGAACAATTATCATGAAAGTATTTATAGAAAAGGCAGAGAGAAGCAACATTACGGTGATGGGAAAGTGACTGAGGCCGAGATGCCAGGTGAAGACTGTACCAAAGAGGAAAGATCGTTAGAACAATTGCCATGAAAGTATTTATAGAAAAGGCATAGAGAAGCTACATTACGGTGATGGGAAAGTGACTGAAGCCGAGATGCCAGGTCAAAACTGTACCAAAGAGGAAAGATCATCAGAACAATTATCATGAAAGTATTTATAGAACAGGCAGAGAGAAGCTACATTACGGTGATTGGAAAGTGACTGAAGCCGAGATGCCAGGTCAAGACTGTACCAAAGAGGAAAGATCATCAGAACAATTACCATGAAAGTATTTAGAGAAAAGGCACAGAGAAGCTACATTACAGTAATGGGAAAGTGACTGAAGCCGAGATGCCAGCTGAAGCCTGTACCAAAGAGGAAAGATCATCAGAACAATTACCATGAAAGTATTTATAGAAAAGGCTGAGAGAAGGTACATTACGGTGATGGGAAAGTGACTGAAGCCGAGATGCCAGCTGAAGCCTGTACCAAAGAGGAAAGATCATCAGAACAATTATCATGAAAGTATTTATAGAAAAGGCAGAGAGAAGCCACATTACGGTGATGGGAAAGTGACTGAAGCCGAGATGCCAGGTGAAGACTGTACCAAAGAGGAAAGCTCATCAGAACAATTACCATGAAAGTATTTATAGAAAAGGCAGAGAGAAGCTACATTACGATGATGGGAAAGTGTGTGAAGCCGAGATGCCAGCTGAAGACTGTACCAAAGAGGAAAGCTCATCAAAACAATTACCATGAAAGTATTTATAGAAAAGGCTGAGAGAAGGTACATTACGGTGATGGGAAAGTGACTGAAGCCGAGATGCCAGGTGAAGACTGTACCAAAGAGGCCTATTAGAACAATTATCATGAAAGTATTTATAGAAAAGGCAGAACAATTACCAGGCCGAGATGCCAAAGACTGTACCAAAGAGGAAAGCTTTAGAACAATTACCATGAAAGAAAGAAAAGGCAGAGAGAAGCTACATTACGGTGATGGGAAAGTGACTGAAGCCGAGATGCCAGGTGAAGACTGTACCAAAGAGGAAAGCTCATTAGAACAATTACCATGAAAGTATTTATAGAAAAGGCAGAGAGAAGCTACATTACTGTGATGGGAAAGTGACTGAAGCCGAGATGACAGGTCAAGACTGTACCAAAGAGGAAAGCTCATCAGAACAATTACCATGAAAGTATTTAGAGAAAAGGCAGAGAGAAGCTACATTACGGTGATGGGAAAGTGACTGAAGCCGAGATGCCAGGTGAAGACTGTACCAAAGAGGAAAGATCGTTAGAACAATTGCCATGAAAGTATTTATAGAAAAGGCATAGAGAAGCTACATTACGGTGATGGGAAAGTGACTGAAGCCGAGAATCCAGGTGAAGACTGTACCAAAGAGGAAAGCTCATCAGAACAATTACCATGAAAATATTTATAGAAAAGGCAGAGAGAAGCTACATTACGGTGATGGGAAAGTGACTAAAGCCGAGATGCCAGGTCAAGACTGTACCAAAGAGGAAAGCTCATCAGAACAATTACCATGAAAATATTTATAGAAAAGGCAGAGAGAAGCTACATTACGGTGATGGGAAAGTGACTGAAGCCGAGATGCCAGGTCAAGACTGTACCAAAGAGGAAAGCTCATCAGAACAATTACCATAAAAATATTTATAGAAAAGGCAGAGAGAAGCTACATTACGGTGATGGGAAAGTGACTAAAGCCGAGATGCCAGGTCAAGACTGTACCAAAGAGGAAAGCTCATTAGAACAATTGCCATGAAAGTATTTATAGAAAAGGCAGAGAGAAGCAACATTACGGTGATGGGAAAGTGACTGAAGCCTAGATGCCAGGTGAAGACTGTACCAAAGAGGAAAGCTCATCAGAACAATTACCATGAATATATTTATAGAAAAGGCATAGAGAAGCTACATTACGGTGATGGGAAAGTGACTGAAGCCGAGATGCCAGGTGAAGACTGTTGCAAAGTGGAAAGCCCATCAGAACAATTACCATGAAAGTATTTATAGAAAAGGCAGAGAGAAGCCACATTACGGTGATGGGAAAGTGACTGAAGCCGAGATGCCACTTCAAGACTGTACCAAAGAGGAAAGCTCATCAGAACAATTACCATGAAAGTATTTATAAAAAAGGCAGAGTGATGCTACATTACGATGATGGGAAAGTGACTGAAGCCGAAATGCCAGGTCAAGACTGTACCAAAGAGGAAAGCTCATCAGAACAATTACCATGAAAGTATTTATAGAAAAGGCAGAGAGAAGCTACATTACGGTGATGGGAAAGTGACTGAAGCCGAGATGCCAGGTGAAGACTGTACCAAAGAGGAAAGCTCATTAGAACAATTGCCATGAAAGTATTTATAGAAAAGGCAGAGAGAAGCTACATTACGTTGATGGGAAAGTGAGTGAAGCCGAGATGCCAGGTGAAGACTGTACCAAAGAGGAAAGCTCATCAGAACAATTACCATGAAAGCATTTATAGAAAAGGCAGAGAGAATCTACATTACGATGATGGGAAAGTGACTGAAACAGAGATGCCAGGTGAAGACTGTACGAAAGAGGAAAGATCATCAGAACAATTACCATGAAAGTTTTTATAGAAAAGGCACAGAGAAGCTACATTACGGTGATGGGAAAGTGACTGAAGCCGAGATGCCAGGTGAAGACTGTACCAAAGAGGAAAGATCATTAGAACAATTGCCATGAAAGTATTTATAGAAAAGGCAGAGAGAAGCTACATTACGTTGATGGGAAAGTGAGTGAAGCCGAGATGCCAGGTGAAGACTGTACCAAAGAGGAAAGATCATCAGAACAATTACCATGAAAGCATTTATAGAAAAGGCAGAGAGAATCTACATTACGATGATGGGAAAGTGACTGAAACAGAGATGCCAGGTGAAGACTGTACGAAAGAGGAAAGATCATCAGAACAATTACCATGAAAGTTTTTATAGAAAAGGCAGAGAGAATCTACATTACGATGATGGGAAAGTGACTGAAACAGAGATGCCAGGTGAAGACTGTACCAAAGAGGAAAGCTCATCAGAACAATTACCATGAAAGGAATTATAGAAAAGGCACGGAGAAGCTACATTACAGTGATTGGAAAGTGACTGAACCCGAGATGCCGGGTCAAGTTTGTACCAAAGAGGAAAGCTCATCAAAATAATTACGATGAAATATTTGTAGAAAAGGCACATGGTAACTATCTCAAGACGGTGGGAAAGTGTTTGACGCTGAGATACTATGTCAGGGCTGATGATATTGCAGATTCTTAAGATTTTGTTAAGAAATACTAAATTCAAAGCAGAGTATCAGATCAGATGTGACAGAATTTCCAATGCATGGACGAATAAGATAGATGTTTTGTCTTTTTAACTTAATAATACTTGGAAATAACCAATGCATACCAGCGATGTGTTAACACATAATAATAATAATAATAATAACTCGAACAATATTTATCCTTATTATTATTTTTTATTATTATTATTTGATCTGTTGTTTGATTGAAATATTTATCAAGTATTTCACTCGATACCTAAATTAAACCTAATTTTTTTTTTAACTAAGATGTTATTAAACTTACTAAAATTTTCGAAATATTTCGGCACTACTCGTTTACAGTTTTTCTATTTCAGATAAAGATGGATTTCTTGGGATTCTCTTAAAATATTTATCAGTGTTCTTGTTAATAATTTCTACTACTACCGATTTAATAGTTGGGTTTAAATGACAATCTCTTACCATTTCTAATGTTAGTTCTTTATGTGACACTATTTAGGGTTGTGGAAAAAAAAGGCGAGAATTAAATTAGGTGATAAGAATCTATCGCGTAAAGACACTGAACAATGTTATTTTTTCTAACAAGGAAAAGTGGTAAAGATTTTATTTTCATTAGCGAAGAAAGTAAGATACTGGATTTAATTTATGACGACACACCGAATAAAATACAGTCTACCCATGGCGATAATGAAAATTTCAAATTGGTCGAGTGGCCTCCGGGACAGAGTGCTAAGAGATAATATTAATTAGGTCATGCACTGACCGCGAAAAATGTCCGCTGGACCACCCGCAGAGTACAAGGAAGGAAAAATTAAACCTTTAACTATCTGCGGAAATATCATTTTGAAAAGGCACCTGTTTTATGACAAGAGCTGGCCATGATAGCAAAATTATTTTATCAGGGTGCAAAGTCGCCAGATGACCACCCACTTGATGCTACGAAAATCTCGTTGACGAACTCCAGATGGGATTCGGTTAAGATAGAGATTAAGTATCGTGTGAGGTCTGAAGAGATAGAAAGAAAAGAAAAAAAAAAAGAGAAGATAATTTTTTTTTTCTTTGAGCGATAATTAGCAAACACCTACGCCGCTGAGCGTTCATTGGCTGAAGGGTGGAGTGAGCGGTAGGCGAAGGTAAACCATGAAGAAGGAGGGGAGGTCTGTTGACGCCCCCTGAAGGTATCGGTGTGAGATGCCACTGTGAGAGAGAGAGGAAACCTGTTGACGCCTCTGAAGGGTTTGGGTGAGATACCCATATGAGAAAGGAAGAAATTGGGAGGACCATTCCCTTAAAGTAGAAAGTAAAAGATTTCCAAAAATGAAAAATGATGGGTTTTCCTGGCCAAAAACAAAGAAAATTCTTAATGCGGATTTAGAATTATCAAGGAATCTCAAATCCCGACAAGCCCACCCCGGTTTTGGTCGGCGTCCATATAAGCAGAGTCGCAACGAGTTGAGTAGTGCAGTTGGGGTTGAAGAGACAGGCAGTTGCAGTTTGCAGTTGAGCTGAGAGCTCTGAAGACCCGCCTCGCAGAAAGCTGACTTAAGACCCACGCATTCTCGACCTCAACTTCTAACCAAGAACAATTTATTTTTGAAGAACGACTTAGACTCACACCACCAAAACAAGTTTTGCAAATATCGCCTGAAGACACCAATAACCAGTTTCTTAAAGAAAAAACAACTACAGATGTTGAGGCTCGCCTAACAAAACACGAATCCATATTAGCGGTTTGGGAGGAAGACGCAGTCCTGTATTCAGCAACCAGATATAAAATATGGCTATTCCTTTTTAACACATTTGAAGTTTTCGAGTTATTACTTTATTTTCTTTTACATATACTTGTGCGGTATTACCCTTGTTCGGACCCGACTTGCATTACGGCCCGGCGACTGATTGATTTCGTCTACCTAAGATCAAATCACAACGTGGGTAGGTTGGACTAGAGATCAAAACAGTTACTTCGGTAACCAGACGTTGGAGGCGAGCTGGGAACGACAAGGCTGATGCCGAATCTAACCAGATTCCCATCCGAATCAGCAAAAGGTTAGAACGTCACAATTGGCGCCGCGACCAATACCAAGTCACATTGGTCGTCACAGGACAGGATAGGACGGCGCGGAGACAGACGGGGTGACGTCACAATTGGCGCCGCGACTAGGACAGCACGGCGGGCGCGGCCAGGCAGACGTCACATTTGGCACAGCGACCCCGGAGTGATGTCACATTTATATGTGGAGAGTTTATCAAATTCTTTTTCTTAGACGATTTTTATCGGATTGTTCTTCTTCTTGCCTTGATTCTTCAGGAGTTGATAATGGCTCTCCATAACTTCCTGCAAAGGCCTTAGTAAATTATGTCTTTTTGCAATCTATCCTAATAACTTTTCTCTCAAACATTTAGTCAAGTTTCTGTTGATTTACTTAATCTATTCTGAATTAGAATAACTTTTTCGTAAATAAAATATATATTATTCTACTAGCTTACAAGACGTTCTATCGGGCAGCATTTAAGATAGCTGCTGTGGAGGGCTCTTAATTGGGCCTTCATTACAATAGGTAGGGAAGCTTAGATGCGATAAGCCAACAATAAACTACAGAACTCAAAATTCATCGCTGCATTTAAGTATTGCATTAATATTTAAGCTTACTTTTAAATTTCAACGATAATTCTACTGCCGCCACTTAATTTAAAGACAATTTGATGTACGTAGGTCCTTACTTTCCGTATAAACAATTATTTATATTACATGGGTAACTTTCGCAATTAATTTCGATTATTCCCTAAGTTTATTTCCGAGTTATAAAAATTGTTATCGTACAGAAAATCACGTAAAAAAATTCACCGAAAACAATCGCAATAATGAAAACTTAGGAATCCAAAATTTCAGGATTGCGTGTCTGGATCCGGCCCGGGATGTTTTTAATTTGCTCACGGAGTCATCCTGATCCCAAAATGGTATGATATGTTGGGCTACTAAAAATAAATTTGAAAACATGGACAATTTTATTTTGAAACAGTTTAATTTGAGAACAGTATTTTTTCATTTGAACATGAGCTATTGAAAGTTAGAGAGTTGTGTCCCTTTAAGTGTTTTTATCAGTAGAAGCTAAGATGGCGGAATTCGAAAAGAATAGCAGTAATGAATCTCAGAATTGCAGGTTCATATCCGGCCTGTTTTCAATTTGCCCACAAAGTCGGCCTGATACCAAAATGGTATATTTTAAGCTAGTTATATATATATATATATATATATATATATATATATATATATATATATATATATATATATATATATGTGTGTGTGTTTAATAAATTTAGAAACTAATTGAAACAGGTGGAAACATTTGGTCCATTACAACATGAATCATGAAATTAAAAGAACAAATGAGAATGTGAGAAAGAATTAAAAGTTTATTGTTACTTTTTCTTATATTCTTCCATACACATTAACCGCTTGCATCCTAGTGGCTTTATTGCCTTACTTGGGATGAAATGATTAAAAAACGATAGGAAGGCTTAAGGCCAACAGTAATATTTACAAAAGAATATTATCACTAATTATTATAAGAAAATGTTAAAACAATATTTTAAAGTGAAAAATTAGTAACAGCTGTTATAATAATATAATAGTTTCAGCCGTTGAAAATCTCTGCATGATACCTCGAGATTCTAGATAAAATACAAAAAATAATCAGCTATTTTATCAGTCCTGACTTGGCATCTTATGTTCAGTCACTTTCCCACTTCCGTAAAGTAGCTTCTCTCAGCCTTTTCTATAAACATGTTCATGGTAATTGTAGTGATGAGCTTTTGTCGTTGATAACTAGATTTTAAGAATTTAAGCGCAGTACTAGATTGGCAGTTAGTTCTCACTATTTTAGTATTGAAATTGCTAAATATAACTGTAGTTTCTATGCTAAAAGCTTCGCACTTCTCGCTTGTAGAACTCTTTTCGGCTTCTTAATTTCCAGTCAACTTTGATCTTCAAAAATCTAAATGAAGAATATCAATCATTATCTTAAGTTTCCTTAATTCCTGTTCTTTTAATGTCCTCTTCCCTAAAGTCTTTTTTTTTTCTCATATTATTTCATACAGAGTAACTCCCTGTGTCCTAATGGCTTAGTTGCCTTGCTTGTGGTGAAATGATTAAAACTACTATAAGACAGTCTAAGAATATCAGTAAGAGTTATACAAGAAAAATTTAGAGTGAGTGATTGGTACCAGACATTTATAATACTATAATAGTTTCAATCGTTAACAATCTGTACACGACGAGAGTATTCAAGAACAGTGATAAGCATTATACAAGAAAATATGCACAAAATGCTATCAGAAGACACCTACGATTTCTTTAAACAGATAAAGCAGAATAATTTATTAAAAAAGGTAATTTCAGTTGTAGTAAAGATTTAAGATTTCAACGGAAAGAAAATAATAATATCCTATATCCTATGACACTGGCCACAATTGATAACAAAGTATCACTAAAAATAAGAATTAGTCGATATATCTCTAAACATGGGGAATGGAAGGAGAATAGTCAATTCCTGTAGATTAAATAAAGAGTTCACTTCGGAATTCACTGTATATTATCCAGATCAATATACAACAGGGGAAAGCTGGAGGTTACAACGACCAAAATGTTTTGATAACAAACGAAAATTACTCCAGATATCAAAATTAAACGATTATTTTCTAACTTATTTTCATCAAACTCAGAAACCTATCTATAAAGCGTGTGATGGATAAATTGTCGCCTAAATTAGACAAAAATGAAAATAACACCGAGATCTCATTTTAATAGATATATTTACCAAAATTGCACAAAAATATATTGAAATAATAGAGTAAATTTATTCAATTAAATCGCCTTCAATCATGGCCTCCAGACGACTTTGGAATCTTCTGCAACTCTTCTTGACGGTCTCCTTGTTTAAGTTGGTGAATGCTGCGATAATCCATGCCTTCAGTTCATCTTTGGTGTTACAAGGAGTTTTGTTGATATCTTGCTCAACTGTGCACCACACATAAAAAACAAGGGGGGTTGCAGTCTTGGGAGTTAGGTGACCAGATGTAAAAGGTGATGGTCGCAGAAATTGTCTGAGAGTCAAGACTGTGCACCAAGCTTGTGTGGCTTGGTGCAGAGTTCTGTTGCCAGACATAGCATGTTCTAGTAGCCATCCTTTTGACACAGGGCAGCACTACCTCCTCAAGGCACTTAATGCTGGCCTCCCTGTTGAGTCTGAACCCCTCATCAACAAATTCGAAGTTATTTTCTTATCAGAACGATCGGAGTGAGTTTTCCGAAGGAGTACCTTCGTAATCACCAGACGACTCATCCAACACGTTTCGAATCCTTTGCATTGTCAAGCACCCAACAGACACTGAAAAATTCGTATTGGAGCATCCGGCGCGAATGCCCAGCAATACATCATGTCGTTTTCTAAATTTTTGGCGGAGTAAATTGCATCATGGTTATATTTTTCTCACAGACGGTGCCCAACTGACCATGCTATACATTACAGTCACAAAAATAAAAACAAACAGCAGCCATAGGCGAAAATAAAAGTTAGCAACAAAGTTTTCCTGATGTTCTTAATATTTCTGTTTATTGCCATCATCCTCTTAACATTATCTACATGTAGAAAGGATGAAAGCAACTGTGAAAAACATCCTTGTAGCTAATCAATATTTGATTAACAATCAAGTCTCCTTGATTTTGTTAATATTTCCATGTTTATTGCCATCATCCTCTTAACATTATCTACATGTAGAAAGGATGAAAGCAACTGTGAAAAAACATCCTTGTAGCTAATCAATATTTGATTAACAATCAAGTCTCCTTGATTTTGTTAATATTTCCATGTTTATTGCCATCATCCTCTTAACATTATCTACATGTAGAAAGGATGAAAGCAACTGTGAAAAACATCCTTGTAGCTAATCAATATTTGATTAACAATCAAGTCTCCTTGATTTTGTTAATATTTTTATTGCCATCATCCTCATAACATTATCATCAAAGGATCCTCAAAAACATTATCTAATCAATATTTGATTAACAAAAGGATTTTGTTAATATTTCCATGTTTAAAATCCTCATAACATTATCTACATGTAGAAAGGATGTAAGCAACTAAAAACATCCTTGTAGCTAATCAATTTGATTAACAATCACGTCTCCTTGATTTTGTTAATATTTCCATGTTTATTGCCATCATCCTCATAACATTATCTACATGTAGAAAGGATGAAAGCAACTATGAAAAACATCCTTGTAGCTAATCAATATCTGATTAACATTATGTTAAGGGGTCCACCCCTTTTTTATACAAGTGGACTCGTCCAGTGTGTACTTGTACTGCTGCCGGTGAATACCCGAGAGTGAGACTGTGAGATCGTGAAAGAATGAGAGTCTGAGGTAACTGCTTTGTAGGAGTCACAGTTGCGAGCACGTAGACTCAGAAGGAAGTCATACTTCGATACTGAATTTCTTACACTGTGTATATATATATATATATATATATATATATATATATATATATATATATATATATTATTGCTACTAACCGCATTTCTGAATCTGCTTACCATATTACCAATTTTATTATTACGTCAATACATTTATTTTCTATATTTCATTCCTGCGTTTAGCATTCATTTGAGACCGGATTTCAACCCAGAATCCACAACAAATTGGCGACGAGCGATTCGAACTCACACGAGAAGAACAAACAACAAAAAAATTTTCCCACGTCGTCCACAGCAAATTGACCACAAAGAGTTACCAGGATTAAATACGTAAAATTGAGATATCATGGAAGATTTTTAAAATATTTTGGTAGAACTGGTAAAATACCAAAATGATTAACAATTACAACTACAAGAAAAAATGGAAGGAAAATGGCAAAAGCAATTACTACAAACGCAGAAGGAAAATCAATAAAGACAAATTGAGCTCCAGGAACTAATATTGAAAGTAGCGGATAACAAGCAAGTAGATATTGAAAAAGTGGCAACTTTTTCGCAAGACGCAGTGTGGAATACCATAGAGGTTTTCAAATATTCTCTATATGAGGATAAAAATTTCGGAGATTACTTCAGAAGATATGAAGACATCGTTAACATCGACTGTCAAAACTGGACAGAAGCAAAACAGCTACGTCTATTGCTTAGAAAATTACGAACTGAAGAATATACAAAGTTTGTAGATTATATCTTGCCAAAAAAGACGAACGAATTAACGTTTGACGAAGCATTGACATGTCTTAAAGAACTCTTCAGTCCAAAAACATCACTCTTTCACAGGAGGCGGAAATGCCTTAACCTGGTAAAGGGCGATAATGAGGATTATTCCACGTTTGTCGCAATCGTAAATCAACATTGCAACAACTTCAAATTAGCAAAATTAACCCCGGACAATTTCAAGTGTCTTATCTTTGTTCAAGGGTTAGTTTCAACAAAAGATAGTGAAATGCGCAAAAGAATGCTTTCAAATTTACAAAATAAACCTGGACTAACACTACAAAAATTATTGGATGATTGCCAGAAATGTCTAAGTATAAAGAAAGACTCGAAGGACATTGAGGAGTCAGCTGTATCTCATATACGTAAGTTAAACAAAAGTCTACGTTTTTCACCCTCCCCGGAAAGAAAACAAAAATTCTATAATAAGAGAAAAAGTACAACATACAGGGCAAATTATGGCGAAAATCGAAGCAAATATAAGCCCCCCCCATCAGCATGTTATCGATGTGGAGGACTACATTGGAACAAGGATTGCCGTTTTAAATATAAAAACTGTCTTGAATGTAGAAAATGGACCACAAGGCATCCCGATGTAAGAACAGAAAAGATACTAGTAGAATAAGTGCTACTAGGTTGCATAACGAAGACAACACCAACATAAGAAAATATGTGGAACTTGAAATTTTAAATAAAAAGATAAAATTGCAACTGGATTCGAGTTCCGACCTCACGATAATCAACTTACAGACATGGAGAAAACTTAACAGACCAACCATGTTACATACACAAAAAATTGCCAAGTCGGTTACAGGCAAGCGAATAAAATTCGAAGGAGAAATAATCGTGAATGTTACATTTCGCGGAAGAACAAAAAAAACTTAAGATATACGTCATGAAAGATACTGAAAATCTAGTAGGTATCGACTGAATGCAAAAGTTCAACGTTTGGGATCTACCTATGAGCTCTTTTTGCAAAAAGTTAGAAGTTGAACCTGCAGATGCTATAATGTTTAAGGAAGAATTATATAACCAATTTCCTGAGGTATTTTCGAGCGGGTTGGAACGATGCAACAAATTTGAGGCCAGAATTGAATTAAAAGAAAACGTCCAACCAGTATGTAAAAAGAAGCGAAACGTGCCATTTGCTACCATAGATGAAAACAGTAAAGAGTTATACAAGGCAGTAAAGGAACTACCTGTGACTTTGCGAGAGATAAGAAGAGAAGCGGAAAAGGATGAATTTATGCAGAGGACGAAGGTAAAAATACAGTCTGTGTTTGACAAATTATTGCCAAACAAGAACAAAAACCAGTATACACCTATTGTACCCAAGAGATCATTTAAAACAGGAAGAGAAAATTTACCGAACCTCTGGTTATCGACCATAAGAGAAAAAAATACTAACTCCCCCCAAAAGGGATCTAAGGAGGGTGGTGTTAAGGGGTCCACCCGTTTTTTATACAAGTGGACTCGCCCAGTGTGTACTTGTACTGCTGCCGGTGATTACCCGAGGGTGAGACAGTGAGATAGTGAGAGAGTGAGAGTGTGAGGTAACCGATTTGTAGGAGTCACAGTTGCGAGCACGTAGACTCAGAAGGATACTGAATTTCTCAGACTGTATATATATTATTATTGCTACTAACCGCATTTGTGGATCTACTAACCGTATTACCAATTGTATTATTGCGTCAATACATTTATTTGCTATATTTCATTCCTGCGTTTGTCATTCTTTTGAGACCGGATTTCATCCCGGAATCCACAACACATTATAAAGAGAGTGTTTGTATTACTAACCATAACTTAATGCGGATATATGGCTATCAGCGTAGCGTCCCTACTAGGGATCCAACTTTTCAATTTTGTTCGAACCAGATTTGTACTGGATATGTCTTACATTAAACATCCTGACTTCTTTTTTTTTTTAAATTTCACTTTTTATAATTAAAGGTCAGCTTATTTAGTAAGAAATATAAGGCATATAAGAAATTTTACCCAGATGTTACTTTTAAAGAAATATGATCTCAGATTTCTTGTAAATAACATGTCTAAGTACATCGCGAAAGAGAAGAAATCGTTATATGGTGACAGCTGTCGTCATGATTTTCTCCTGAACAGGTTTATATTTTGTGTACATGAGAAAAATATAGAATATCGTAGCCTAATATTGTATGACTTGTTTTATAGCCTGAGTATCTATCTATCTATCTATCTATCTATCTATCTATCTATCTATCTATCTATCTATCTTTTTGTCTGTCCATTGTCTATCTATCTGTTCATTACCTATTTATCTGTTTATCTCAGTCTGTTCATGTCTCTCTATTTGTTCATAATCTATCTTTTTATCAATCTGTTTGTTCTTTATCTATCTTTCTATCTATCTATTCATTATCTATCCATCTATTCATTATTTATCTCTTCAATATCTATTTACATATTTATCTCAGTCAGTTCATATCTATCCATCTATCTATCTGCCTGCCCGTCTCTCTGTTCATATCTATCTATCTATCTATCTATCTGATCATTATCTATCTATCTCAAATCTGTCCAAATATATTTAAGTATCTTCATTTCTCTTCAGACAGCCTCTAATCATAAGTTTTTCACGACTAATCCTCATAACACTTCCACAACTTCCTTCCTGTGAATGATTAAAATGTTAAACTGACAAATCTGATATACATTCAGGTATACATTGTACAAGTTGGAAAACCTCAAGAATTTCTTGTATAGAAAACAGTTCCCTTTGTATTTTAGGCAATTTAGTGAACTCCTGTATTGGTGTATATTGGTTTATTTATTTTAGTGGAAATGAAAAACAGTGGTTCATGAATAGTAGCAGTTTGTTGAATTTCTGAATACTTTGCAAAATTATCCTCTATGTAACAATGAAACTGATTAGGTAATACCAATAGGCCTCAAATGATTGATATGTTGCAGTATTATATTATTACTTATTATTGGATACTTGTATTTGAAATAGATGCCAATTTGTGCAAAATGTGGCATTATATTATGGTTTATCATCATTAGGCTGTAGACTTACTGATGTAGATATGTGTGTGTGTATGTGTGCGTGCACGTATGGGAGTGTGTATACACATTGCTATCTTCAACTAGAAACTGTGATCATAGTGTTTTCAATGATAACTCTGGTAATACTTACTTACTTACTTCCTCTGAACAAAGCCGTATTAAGATAATAAATCTTAACCCCATAGGACATATGTAATAAATTGAAAGTTTTTGATAAAAAGTATGAGGCATCAAGAAATTTCCATACAGAAGGAGATAATCCCTTTTATCTTCATTAATTCAGAGAAACCCTGAACTGTTTTAAATCTGTAGTTAGAGGTTTAGATGTTGTTTTTTATTTTTATTTTAATGGAAGTGGAAAGCAACTTTTAATGGATAATAGCAGCTTGTCAAATAAAATGCAAATAAAGCACCCCCCCCCACAAGCCCCCGCAACTTAATAACTGGGATGATTAGATAATGATGATAGGTATTTGGAAATTAAAGACTGCTTTTCAGTTATCAATCTTCTCTAAGGTCTTCCCAACATATAACCATAAAAATGAGCTTCATGATATCCATGACTAAATATGAGAACTTTTCCTAAACCAATAAGAAACATGTTACTACAATTCATCTAGATTCGTACTTTCGTCTAAATATTATGAAAGAGTGTAATTCTTGATGTGCAAAATTGAGTTAAAATAATTCCTGAAGAATTGTTACTACTATGTGAAGATATATGTATGAAAATAAAAGCCACGAAAAAGATAGATAGATAGATAGATAGATAGATAGATAGATAGATAGATAGATAATGAACAAAATGAGATAGATAGATAGATAGATAGATAGATAGATAGATAGATAGATAGATAGATAGATAATGAACACAATGAGATAGATAGATAGATAGATAGATAGATAGATAGATAGATAGATAGATAGATAGATAGATAATGAACACAATGAGATAGATAGATAGATAGATAGATAGATAGATAGATAGATAATGAACACAATGAGATAGATAGATAGATAGATAGATAGATAGATAGATAGATAATGAACACAATGAGATAGATAGATAGATAGATAGATAGATAGATAGATAGATAGATAGATAGATAGATAGATAGATGGATAAATAATGAACAAAATGAGATTAGATAGATAGATAGATAGATAGATAGATAGATAGATGGATACGAAAAAGTTTGAGATTTTCGATTCTATATTATTTTTAAATTATTTTCACTGCTTAAAATATAAAAATATCTTTTCTGACAGTCGCATAACAGCATTGACCGTTTTTTTTTGTAAACATGTTTACTTCTACTTTGTCAGCACTAAAGATTCTTGCGCAATTTCCATGTTTTATGTAAATTTTACACTTCTAACTCGCATATAAAGTGCTTTTGAACATTCTTACAAAGAATTTCAGACCTTACACATTTATCAACAAAGTTAACAACAATCCGTGAGAATAACAGGTTATGCATTAAAAGATAAAAACTCGTTTTTACTCACTTTGCTTCCAGAATAATAGATGCCCAGGGAAAAATATGATAAACCATTTGTCCTAATCGACTTTGTCTAAGTTTTAAAGTAAAAGTACATATATATTATTAAGCCAATATGTTAAGCATTAAAGTAAGTATGTATGGTTAAATTCTATACGAAGTCCTTTTGCAAAGTTATAAAAGCAAACTTTCACAAATAGGAATATTACAATAATAATAAGATATAATTTTTTTGTTTATTTCCATATTAGTTTTTGGGTTTTTCTCTTTCTACTAAATCTTTTACTAGATTTCTTTATAAATATATGCATTATGTTTTTATTTTTTATAAAAGAGAATTGGTTCTTATTACTTTTATTGATGCTTTCTGTTTTTACTGTAAAAATATTGCCGATGTCTGGAAATCACAGACATAATGGTGTCTTTCATACCCGCCTCTCGATACAACTTCATTTTATAAGAAAAAAATGTCTATGGAAGAGTTTGAATTTATCAGTATTTCTTCTTTGGTAAAAGTAGTCTTTCGAGTCATAAAGAGAAAAGAAAATGTCCTCCTTTGTCAAAGGTGACAAATTATCAGTAAGAGGTTACCATACTTACTCAAGAAGAAGAAAAAATCCCCATTTTGATTCCGTTCTGTTTTGTAAGAAGTTACTGTCATATTATCATGCTAAGGGCTATTTTGTTTCTTAGGTATACATGACCTGTGAGTGATTTTTCCTAATATTTAGGCAAGAATGTCTTCCACTTGCAAGCAGTTGACACTGTTGCTGTTATTTTTTCATCGAATTTTTTTCTTTGTTCTAGCTGCGTTCCTTACTTATGTTAATCTGTTCCTTTAATTTCTTACAAGCTCTATTTTGTTTTTGTCTCATTTATATTGCCGCCATTTTTTCTTTCTCCTTTTGCTTCTTTCATGAATAAAGATTAAATTGTCGTGTGACAATCTCCAACCAGAAAGAGATAAACGAAAGTAATTAAGAAAGAAAGAAACAAACAAACAAAAAAAATAAATATAAAGCAAATAAACGAATAATTAAGAAATGGAAAAAGAAAGAAATATTGAGAAAGAAAACATGAGAAAGAAAAAAAACGAAGGGGAGAAAGAAAGAACGAAGCAAAGAAAGAAACAAATAAGCTATGAAACAAACAAACAATTAAGAAATTGAAAAGAAAGAAAGACTAAGAAAGAAAGAAAAAAGACTAAGAAAGAAAGAAAGAAAAAAGACTAAGAAAGAAAGAAAGCAAGAGAGACAGAAAGTGAGAAAGAACGAAGGAAAGAAAGAAACAAACAAACGAACAAGCAATCAAACAAACTATAAAACAAATAAACAAGCATTTAAGTAATGGAAAAAGTAAGAAAGGCTGAAAAAGAAAAAAGAAACCAAAACAAAGAATCAAACAAATGAATAAACAAACAAATAAACTATAAAAGCAATAAACAGGAAATTGAAGAGAAAGAACGAAAGAAACAAACAAACAAACAAACTATAAAACAATTAAACGAACATTTAAGACGTATAAGAAGAAATAAAGGCTGACAAAACAAGGCTGAAAAAGAAAGAAAGAACGAAAGAAATAAACAAACAAACTATAAAACAATTAAACGAACATTTAAGACATATAAGAAGAAATAAAGGCTGACAAAAAATGGCTGAAAAAGAAAGAAAGAAACAAACAAACAAACTATAAAACAATTAAACGAACATTTAAGACATATAAGAAGAAATAAAGGCTGACAAAAAAAGGCTGAAATAGAAAGAAAGAAAGAAACAAACAAACTATAAAACAATTAAACGAACATTTAAGACATATAAGAAGAAATAAAGGCTGACAAAAAAAGGCTGAAAAAGAAAGAAAGAAAGAAAGACACAAACTATAAAAAACGAACATTTAAGACATAAGAAGAAATAAAAGCTGAAAAAGAAAGAAAGAAAGAAAGAAAGAAAGAAAGAAAGAAAGAAAAAGAAAGAAAGAACATATAAACAAAAACGAAAAATATAAGTGGGTACAAAGAGAAAAAGAAGTTTTTTAACTAATAATTTTCGGAAAAAAATAAAAGTGTTTCCTAAATGAAACAAAAAAGAAAAAGGCAAAGCACAAATAAATAAATGAATAAATAAATAGATAAAAAAAAGAAGAAAAACTGATGGACGGACAAAACGGAAAAGAAAATGAGAAAGCATTTTGCGCTTTACTTAATACAAATTAATTTAATAAATTTTCCTTACATATGCATCATTCAATCAATACAGATGAAGAAAGTAAAAGAAATTCCTTGGGCGTTATGTATTTTCGCCATTTTTGTAGAGTTGGGTCTTCAGGAACTATTTTCAATAAAGTAGAGACATTTGGAAACATTTTTCAGAATGATAAATAAACCATAATGGTTCAACAATACCTTAGACGTAAAACTAATCTGAGAAAGTAAAATATTTTGTAATAAATGAAAAACATTGAACGATGATTTACCCTTTATAACTCTAACATCTTATCGTTCATTCACATCTATCTATCTATCTATCTATCTATCTATATATATATATATATATATATATATATATATATATATATATGCGTATTTATCAATCCATCTAGTTATCTATCTATCTATGTATCTATAAATTATTATTCCCTTAAAACTGTCAGTGAATTTTATTTCAGTTAAATACCTAATTAAATATCTATGTTCACATTTTCTAGATTCTTTCGTTGCCCCAAATCGGAAAATATTTTAAAAGGCTTTTGTAAGAACATTAAGCAAGTGAGAATCATATAGGAGATATAGCACAAAAATGAAAACAAATTTGATATTCGTTAATAAATCAAATATTGATTAGCTACAAAGATGTTTTTCACAGTTGCTTTCATCTTTTCTACATGTAGATAATGTTATGAGGATGATGGCAATAAACATGGAAATATTAACAAAATCAAGGAGACTTGATAATGACAGTACTTGATTTGCGATCTTTAGAAAAACTTAGGAAAGTCATCAGAAACATTGCTTGTAATCAACAAAGCAAAAATGAGTATTTTAGTTTGGATAATAGATGAAATAAGGACAGTAGTTCATTGGAGAACTGACGATATTAAGTTATTCTTGGAATCTATGATCAAAACAAGTACCATTAAGATTAGTGTCCAGAAAATAACTACAAATCTGTTGTGTCAATTAGATCTCGTAATCAAAGCACAATTATCATTGTAAATGAAATATTTAATTTTGTAGTTTTTTATTTACATAGATATGAACTGAAATCTTCTAAAAACTCCTAAATTCTTTTAAATGCTTACTTTTGCATTATGTCTTCTCTCCCTCACGCTCTCTCTCTCTATATATATATATCTATATCTATATATATATATATATATATAAAATATCATGTGTTCTCTTTTCTCACTCAGTCTCAGTATTTATATATATATATATATATATATATATATATATATATATATATATATATATATATATATATATGTATGTATGTATGTATGTATGTATGTATGTATACATATTCTTAGCAGGCATTAGGACATTATATAATAACACCTGATGAGATGTATTAATACACATCGAAACATGATTGCATTTGTGTAGTGTTTTTTATGTTTTTGATAAAAATATCTTAAAATAAAGTTGCTTTACATTTCTAATGAGGCCACTTTTAGATTGAATGTTATCAAAGTCAGAATTGGGCATTATTCATTCTCATTTTACATAGTTATATATATATATATATATATAGATAGATAGATAGATAGATAGATAGATAGATAGATAGATATCATAAAAAATAATTGTAAAAATAAATATATATATATATTACAAAAAATAATTGTAAAATATATTTAAAAATATATATATAATTGTGAAAATGTATATATATATATAATTGTAAAAGTATATTATATATATATATATATATATATATATATATATATATATATATATATATATATACATATATAAAAGAAGGTAATCAGGTCATTATTTAGTTCTATTAAACAACATTGCTTAGAAAAACATTGCCAGGTCATTATTTAAACATATATTGTTAAATATAACGGACAATGAATGCCTGTTATGTCGGATTATGAACCGTTGTAATGTTTGCTTTAGTTTCGGATGAAAATAAACTATCCAACATTTGGATATTTTGGGATCACACATATATCGACAGGATGAGGGCTTAGCAATGGACTCGCCATTATCACCAGCAATGGCGTATATGTACATGGAATACTTTGAGGAAATGGTATTAGAATCCCTATCTCTAAAGCCATCTATACGGTTAAGGTACATAGATGACACCTTCATACTCTGGCCACACCAGGAAGATGTTCAGGTTCTACTGGACCATGTGAACTCAATAAGACCTTCAATACAGTTCACAATGGGGAAAGAGAGTAACACACTCCCATTTCTGGATGTTCTAATATCTCAAACAGAGCATGGGTTCAAAACATCCATATACCATAAACCGACATTCACTGGACAGTACCTCAATTTTAACTCCAAACTATTCATTCAGCGTAAACAAAGAGATCGTCCGCTGCTTATAACACCGAGCAAAAGTCATAAATGGCGACCCATAGACATTAAAGAATTGTTCAGTATAAGTAGTAGCCCACAACGTAACAACTACCCTGGGTACCTGACAGCAGCCCCCGCCCCCAAAAAAAACTGGGATAGGCGGATACAGGAGGAGGAGGACAACAACACTCAGAAAACAGTCTGCCTGCCTTATGTGAAGGGGTTATCAGAGAAAATACAAAGGATCTGCGGTCTATATAACATCAGGACAACCTTCAAAAGCTTGACGACACTTCGCAGATATCTCTCCCGAGTAAGACCCCCCCATAGAGGAGAACATGACTAAAGACTGTGTGTATGCCATCCCGTGCAGCTGCGGAAAGAAATATAAAAGGGAGACAGGTTGCCCCCTTAAGGTAAGGCTTCAAGAACACCAGAAAGCTGTAACAGGATAGGAAGTGGAAAAATTATATGTGGCTGACCACATATGGAGAGAGAAGGGAGATCACCACCCTCTGTGGGATCAGATTGAGATCATAGACAAAGAACATCATTAGAAAATTCGTAAACTTAAGCAATCAGTACATATGCTAGGCCACAAAAATCTCGTGCGCCGACCAAGCATAGAAATGAATACAATACCAGTAATAAAGAGTGCCAAAGAAAAGCAATAATAATAACAAAAACTGCAATATGAGCTCTCGTAAAATAAAGGGTTCAGTTCGACATTCCAACCACCTGAAGAAGGCCGGAGCATACAACGGCCGAAACGTTGTAATAAATATGGCGACAAAGATGTAAATAGTATAAATGTAAATAGTACATATAATACCTCATCTCAGAAATATAGACAGATACTGTGGGTTGCTTCATTTTAATGTAGATGGCCTCCAATATCTGAAGGTTCTTTTTACTGTGTGTATGTGTGAGTATTGTGGTATTATCAATTATTATCTGTCTAATATTATGTATATGGCTATGTTTTTCTAAGAAATGTTGTTTAATAGAACTAAAATCAGAAAGGTGACAGGTAAGACTACGAGAGAGCGTAATTGTAGTAAAACCATTATATGTAGTGGGTTTATTATTAATATCAGAGACATAATATTTGAATGGGCATGAATACACTACATTGTTTTTTTGTAGAGGATTTAGTTGTGTGGTTGTAGGGTTATTAGAGACTATGAGGTCAATTGTTTTAATTTTTTTTATAATATATGATGAGATTAACTTGTTTATTATTATTAATGGGTTTAACATTTCTACCTATTATGTTTTTGAGTGTTGTTTCATCATGTTTGTAATTATTATAGATTTGGTTACAATAGTATATGTTGATAGTGTTAGGTTTATTTTGATGTACACTATTATTATTAACATTATCAATTTCATTAAAGGTATTAAGTTTATTGAGATACATTTTAATTTGTTGTCCGTTATATATATATTTAACAATATATGTTTAAATATATATATATATTGTAGTCTACAGTTGATTATATATATATATATATATATATATATGTGTGTGTGTGTGTGTGTGTGTGTGTATAAATATAAAGTTCAGTGTGTGTATGTTTGCGCGTGTGTATGTCCAAGCAACTCCTTCCCTTCCACTGGCCCGTTTCAATTATTCGGAGCTCATTCAAAAGCCCTAGAAAAGTTATGCACAGGGAACGATTTTCGTTGAGCTCAGATTCAGGGTTGCCAGATTATGCAAGATTAAATATATATATTAATATATTATACTATCCATTATCGTTGCTTTCATAGTTCAAGGTGAGTAACTTTTATTTTCCTTTTGTATCCAAAGTTGCAGTGCACGTTTTATTATAAATAGCTTAAAAGCCGCCCTATCGTGCGATATTTAAGCTAGATCCTGTGGAGAAATCTTGGTTTGGCCATCATCACAATAGCTAGGGAGGAGTAGATGTGATAGGCATCAATAAACTACAGAAGAACTCAAAATTGATCGCTGCATTTAAGTATTGAATAAATGTTCAAGCTTACCTTTTAAAAGTTCAACGATATTTCTTCTGCTGCCACTTAATTTAAAGATGATTTATGTACGTAGATCCTTATTTTCCGTACAAACAATTATTTTTATTTCATAGGTAACAGAACAGGCGACAATTTATCAGATAAAATTAATACAGTGTAAAGATGGGAAATTAGAAATTAGAATTAGTTATACATTCAATATTGGTAGAGTTAGAGAAACATTAAGTAAAACTTATATTATGGTATCTATGTGAATAAATACGAAATTGGAGCTCAATTCTCCCACAAATTCTGAGACTAAAAAGTACCAGCTCTACTTTTATATTTATATACTTTTTTTTCTTTTTTACACACAATAAGCCTAACATCTGTATTATATATTATCTACTTCTAGGCAATATCACGCTTCAGGTTTAAAAAAAGTTTAATACTATTATACTGTTCTTTTAACCGATGGTTGTTTTGATTTTCTTATCAAAAATAGTTCTGTTTATGAATATCATCTTATATAGTTGAGAAAAATGTTTGAAATTTGCATTTTACTTCGCCTTAAATAAGTTGGCATCTATTTGTAAAATTTTTCTTAAGCCAATTTATGAATGAAATGTTTAATTAAATTTTTGTTTCGAAGATTTCAAGTAGTAAATATATCTTACTTTGCGAAGCGATATATATATATATACATATATATATGAACTTTATTTCAATCCTTACAATCCATGAGCTTCCGATTCTTAGCTATGATTAATTAATGATGAACATGTTATTTTAATTTATGACCGAGTTCTATTAAGCTACCATAGGTTCGGATTGAGAGCCGAGTTCGAATTCAAGTGGAATCCATTACATTCACTTACATGCAATACTCTTAGGAAGGTATGAATCTTCTACTTCTTCTTCCGCCACCAGCCATAGGTAAATAACAGGACAGGCCTGGTCTACCGCAGAAAGAAATGGCAACCTACAGCGGGAAAAAAAAACCTGCCTCGTCAGTCATGTATCGCCTAAGCATGTATCACGCATGGCGCATAACTGTCTCCTGCTCAAATGAGAATCAAATAGTGTTATAAAAAACCTCGGAGAATTCCAGTAAGATAACTTTGATCATTTCTAAGAAACAACAGTTTAAAACTTAATCTAACAAATGGACAGTTCTCCTTTTACACTATTTGGACAATTTTGCTGTAACATATAGCGTATATAGTTAGCAGGATATTGCTACTTTGTAACAGCCTTACTGCGACTGTGCCTTTGTCAGATGCAGTAGACCGGCATTGCTGTCCACTCGCGGAAACATGAGGCAGTTGATACTCAACCACTCGTGCGAAATCTGTCAGCCAGATTTCCCATCTCTCTAAAAGATTAATTCAGTTACCCTAGTTCAGCACTAGGTCACAAGACTATTAAAATTATTTTGTAACATCATGCGAAGTATTTACCTTTCTTGATGTCTTTTTTTTTAATCATCGTATCTCATATTAACGATTTTTTTAAGGCTTTCATTTAAATGGAACAAGATATGGCGGTATTGAACCTTCGTATACACGGAAGATAACTTGTGACGTTGATCTTAGAAGTTGCCCAAAGCTTAGCAAAGTCTGTTTAAAAAAATGTAAAACAAACATTCATACATACATACATACATACATACATACATACATACATATGGGCATAGTTAGAAATATCGTTATCTGAGTGAAAGAGAACTGTATATATATATATAAACAGAGGCAAATATAAGCTGAACATATACACATACGTACGTACATACATACATACATAAATCAGAAAGGTAAATATAAACAGAATGTGGCAGAATACGATGGACATTCAGACATACACACATTATTATTGTGAGACGTGACTTTTAAGTAGTTTTTAGTCTTTTTTAGTCTTCCATTATCTTACGCATATATGGCAAAGTTGGGGTCTTTTGCAGTCGTTGCATATATTCATGTATGTATACATACCTCCTGACACACACACACACACACACACACACATATATATATATATATATATATATATATATATATATATATATATATATATAGTAGTCTATCATTTTCAGTCAGCTACAGTAGCTAGTTAATCACTGTCGCAGATACCTCCCCAGGAACACTCGTACCACAGCCACAAAGCTAACCTGTGGTTTATAATGCAACTGTACCGAGCAGACATTACTTACAGTTTCTGGGAGAGATAATCTCTCATGATTGCCCAACACCAGGACACTTAAATCCTCTGTCACGATAACTTGTGAATTAACGTTAGTTTTATCTATCGAATTAACTTCACAAGGCTTAGGTCAATCCATGGGATGTTTTCAATAGTAATTCAAAAGGGGTCACATGCTGGGATCACCTCCTCAGTTCGATAACATCAAAAGTCACCTGACAAATCGACCATTCCTGGTCTCACAGTCAGGAAACGAATGTTTCAACTCAGCCACGCGGATATATATATATATATATATATATATATATATATATATATATATATAAAAAAAAATCTTAAAAAACTAATATTCCATGGTTATAATTTATTACATTGGAATCGTAATCACGATCCAATTCATCGGACCTACAAATTCCTACAATTTGTAGGTCTGATGAATTGGGTCGTGATTACGATTCCAATATAATAAAAATTATAATCATGGAATATTAGTGTTTAAAGCCTTTTATATTATATTCTTACTCTGTCCTGGACATTTAGTTCTACCTGGACTCTATCCTCTTGAAATTTATATATACATACATATATATATATATATATATATATATATATATATAAATTAATTATGGCAGTGGTCACTATATATATATATATATATATATATATATATATATATATAAAGTAAGAAGAACTTGGTAATCCGTATGGGTAATCCCAAGGAGGATGAAATCCTGAGAAACTCAATGTAAATCCAGAGCTAATATTTAAAAGAAAAACAGACCACTTTAAAACCATTATAATAATATATTTCATAGAGCCCTTTTTAAATGACGCCGGATCATCAGATAGCACTTGCTGTCTGATGATCCGGCATTTCAAAATGTGTATAATATATTATTAAATGGTACCTTTAAAAATTTCTTTTTCAAATATATATATACATACATACATATATATATATATATATATATATATATAGTGACCACTATATAATTAATTTATATATATATATATCAAAATTAAATGAAAGAACAGTCAGATATAATTTTTGTAACAATACCATATCTAATGTACGACTAAATATAAAATATATGGCATTTTAGATCTTTATAATTGAAAATATAAATATAAAATATGATTTAATCATATCTGAAGTCCCTTTAAGAAAGTCCCAATGTATTTGGAAAAATAAAAATAAATAAATAAAAATACCAAAATTAACCCGTGGTTCGATACAAATACCTCCTTGTATTTTAATGTATCTTATATATTTTCCAAAAAAGGTAGACAGGAAGACATGTCTCATACATGAATGAAAGACCGAATAAGCAATCAGAAATTACATATCCACACCAAAACTTTTCACCTACATTTTTCACTTTTCCATCTTAGATTTGACCTGTTCCCTGATTCATCAAAATAGACAACACCCAGTTGAAATTTTGAAATCTCATTCCTCCTCCAACTTAAAATCTTAAATATAATACTTCTTCCCTTAAAATTTTTTTTCTGGAGTTATTCAACATCTCTTAACAATGGAACAAACATTTTAATTTTAATTTTTAGTTCCGAAACACTAATTTCTGTGACGCGATAAAAACAGATATATATATATGTAAAATATGTAGGTATATATATATATATATATATATATATATATATATAAATATAAATATATAAACAAAAATACTAAGGAACTCCGGATTATGCACCCAACGTGTTTCTTTTCTATTTTCTGCATACCTGCGCACTTATACTTATATATATATATATATATATATATATATATATATATATATATATATATATATATATATATATATGCATGAAACTAGCATGTGTCGCCTCTGAGTGTTGATTTCAATGTTCACTTTTATATTTATATTTACATACGCTCTATCTCTGATATTGAGCACTTTATCCTATAATAGTATAGCACCTTAAAACTATATATATATATATATATATATATATATATATACTATGCATATATATAAATACAGCTTTGTGAATATTCTTAACTTTATTTTCTCATATGCACAAGTACATACTTATGTATGCATATGTGCATGCATGCATCTATATTCATACATATAAATGCATATATATATATATATATATATATATGCATGCAAATAAATATACGTATAAACATGAAAATTCATGTGTATATATTTATATTTATATATATATATATATATATATATATATATATATATATATATATATATAACTTATGCATATATGCACAAAGGCGAATAGCGGTGCACACGCATTGCCTTATTTTGATTTTTATATGTTTTTTTTCTTCTCCTATCTGTCTGTCCACAGAATCGTCCGGCGTGCTCATTGGAAAACAACAAAGATAATGCTGTCGGTGCAAAAAATAAATAAATAAATAAATGTGAAAAAGACTTATATTGTTTCGAGATTGCTTAGAAAAGATTCGTCAGGAGACACAGGCTGGTGCCCGTATGTCTTCACTTGAAATTGATCAGTATTGGCTGATGGATACTAATATGAGTCGCAAGAGAGTAATTCTCATCGTGTTTACCGAACGCTTTCGTCGTCATGTCTACTGCATTGTTGCAGTAATACGAACAGCAAGTTCGGAAAGAGACAAAACCTAAAATAATAATAATAATAATAATAATAATAATAATAATAATAATAATAATAATAATAAAAGACAAGAAAATATAAGAAGCGTAGAAAGAATAGCAAAAAAAGGGGAAGGAAAAAAAAACAAAGAAACCGAAGTAGAAAAATAGATGAAGAAGAAAAAGAAGAAAAAGTCGAACAAAATTAGGGAGAAATAATGATGATGATGTTGCTGATGATGATGACTCTGAAGCAGATGAAAAGCCGAAAAAGAAGAATAAGAGTAGATGAAAATAAAATAGAAGGAGGGGGAGGAGAAGGAGGAGAAGGAGGAGGAGGAGAAGAAGGAGGAGGAGAATTATATTTTGAAACAGAAGAAAAAGAATAAATTCGCAAGAAAAAAAAAAGAAGAGAATAATGTGAAAAAGTTATAATAAACTGTAATGCTAAAATATTAGATGAAGTTTTAAAAAAATAAGGAAAATGATGTCGAATGAGAAAGAAGAAGAAGAAGAAGAAGAAGAAGAAGAAGAAGAAGAAGAAGAAGAAGAAGAACGGTAATCTGAATAATTTTGGAACCATGACGAAAAAGCAGAAAGTAATCAACCTGAGGAACATTATTGAAAATGATTACAAGTATCATTGCGATTAGTTCCATTACCACCAGTAACACAAGAGATTGTTGATTTGGTTCACCTGGTATAGCCACGTCTTTTAAAACTCACAACTTGATTTTTGAAAATAAAAATTATTCCTTGCATTGTTTTATGGGCTATTGTTTATACATTGATTAAGTCTTTCACTTCGTATATGTGTTTTTCAAAGTTGACTCCGTTCAGCTGTCATAAGTCAAAAAGAAATGACAATGAACAAAACTGTAATTAGTTTCTTAAACTGATATAGTTGCATTATAACTTCTTCCCTCAACGCACACAATTATATATTTTGGTATGCTAGCATATATTCCCAAAACCTTTCTGCACCACAAATATTAACTTATACACAGTTTTGCAGAATTATATCCACTCTTCAGGAGACGTAGTTGTAAACTTTTACAATCAAGCCTCATGAAGAATAGATATAATAGTAATTGAATGTATTATAAACTTGAATGTCTGAATAAGTCTAAGTGACATAGTTTGACGTTCAAGAATAAAACGGACTCTTGCCGTTCGATATTGACCTCAGTGTTCAGTTTTATATTTACAAGCGCTCTATCTCTGATATTGATCCCTTTACTCATAAATATAGCATTGCTTAAAACCATATTTTTATCATATATATTTTTATTATACATATATTATGCAGTTCGGCAGCAATCTTTCTTTTATACGCGTTTTATTAAAGACGACTGACAAGGTACTACGATTAATCTTTTTCTTCTCTGGACAAAAAATTTGTAAAAACTATAAAAAAAAAAAATGTCCTATATACGCATGCGTTCTCCGCTATTCTATTCGCCATTATCAAGGATGCTTTTAAACTGAATATGTAGATTTTTATATATTTGCATCTATCGTAATGGAATTTTTTTATTATTATTATTTTCAAAACACGATCAGCATGTTACCTGCTATGGGCAAAGAGCAGGAGACAGACTGGATTCTGTAGCCTTGGATGGCAACTCATCTGGGAAAAGAACAACTCTGAATTCAAAACCTGCGGAGGGTTGCTTGGGAACCTTGTGGTACGTGGTGCACCAATTCCCTGTATTCAGCACTTCAAAAAGTGTTGTTGGTTCTGCCCAAAGCCTTCACCACTATAATCAAATCATATGTGCTCGTTTCTGGGCTGGCAGTTCGTAGGAACTGAGGTGTTTGACCCTCACACGTCGATAAAATGACGGTAAATCCAGTATATATATATATATATATATATATATATATATATATATATATATATATGATAATTTTTCTCAAGACTATCGTTGGAGTGTATCTGATTTTTACGTTTAAAATTCATATGTATATTTAGAGTTTTCTTTTGGCGGTTAGCATGAACTAAGTAGAACATTGTTGTAGCTTGAATGTTTTACGATTAATCTAAGTTCTTTGTATAGATAATGGGGGCCATATATTCTAAATATTTTGTGATAAAACATTATTATACCAGTTTTAGTTCTGTTGTCTTAATGTAACTAAAAAGTTAAGAAAATTTCTTCGCTATGTAGTGCTAAGCAGTTTCTCTTGCCAAAATATATCTTAAGTCTACCATTCATCTTTGCTTTGAATATTGCTGCCACATATGGTCTGGTACTTCTACTGTATACTTAGAGATTTTTCGTAAAATCCAAAGAAGAATCTGCAATGTCATTGGTCAGTTTCCGTTTCAATATCTGTGCTGATGACACAACTATTTAGTCCTGCCTTAATAGTATTGGATCAATAAAATCAAATTGTCAGATTATCTAAAAAATTACCTTCAATAGGTTAACTGGGGCAAAGGATAGCTTGTTAATTTTAACGCCTCCAAAACTAAACTTCTCTCTATTAATCATGTGAGAGACCTCCCTCTGCCTCCAATCAGCATGGCTGATGCTAACCTCCGGGAAAGTGGCTATTTTGCGCCTTTTCGGGATGATGTCCTCATCTGACATGAAGTGAAAAAACTACAGTAAATTCAATGCTAGATCAGCTATCAAGAAATTGGTTCACTATGTCATGGGAGACAATTTTTCTCTCCAGAATCTATCTTACATATCGATATGTCTACCATTCATCCATGTTTAGAATATTGCTGTCACATATGGCCCATTGCTCCTGATATTTACCTTCGTCTCTTTGATAAAATTCAGAATCAGCAATATTATTGACCCTGATCTGGCGACTCGGCTTCAGTCACTTTCCCACCGCCGTAAGGTTGCCTCCCTGTGCCTTTTCTATTAATACTTTCATGGTAATTGTTTGGATGAGGTCTTCGCTATGATAAATAAGCCTTTTGAATTTGAATCGCAGTACTAGACTGGTATCAAGATCTTATAAATTTACATTTGAGCTGGCTAGATGTTATCGTAAGTTCTATGTTAATAGTTTTTTTTCTCTCATTTCTCGCTTGTGGAACTTCCTCCCGGCTCCAAATTTTCCAGCTGACTTCAAAAATTTAATTGCAATGTCAATCACTATCCACTATCCTCTTGATTACTCTTTTCTCTTCCCGCTCATTATTCCTACTTCTACCACATCCTGTAACCCCTCGTGTCTTAATGGCTTTACTGCCTTGCTTGGAGTGATACCGATTAAAAAAAAATAGCTGTTATTAAATGGGACAACAAACGGCTTGTTAATTTTAACGCCTCAAAAACAAAACAGCTCTCTATTATTTATCGTAAAGAACCGTTTTTTTTTCTTTCTATCAGCCTGACTGATGATAATCTACAGAAGAGCAACTCACTATGCCTTCTTGGTTTCACGTTTTCCACTGACAACAAGTGGAAAGATTATATTGAATAAATTGCTAAGTTTTCTGCGAGAAAATTCCTTATGTTGACTAGAAAATTTTTCTTGCCAGAATCGATCTTGTACATTTATATATCTATGTTAGTGTTGTTTCGCAGTGGTGGCTTGTATTTGTACTAAATCGGTCCTAAAATGGGTTCGACGTACAAAACGTTAGGAACTTGATATAATAGGTATTACGCAGAGTAATCTTGTTGTGGTCGCTGACTACTTTCGTATTCGACTAATTGTCGACTACTGTCATCCGACATCGACTAGTATTTAGTCACCACCACGAGGCTATCATGTGGCACAAGGCCGGTTTAACGTGGGATCTCCGAAAATATACCCTTTGTATCCGTATAAACGGGTTCAGGGTCGGTTTTCCTCCCCGCCCAAAGGAAGAGAGTTCAACCGTTCATCCGGTCATCCGACCTCGACTGAACGTCGTTTCTCTTACTACTCCTACTTATATTAGGTGGGAGAGTCTATTAAATATAGAATAGGTGCGTTTCACCATAATATTTATATATATATATATATATATATATATATATATATATATATATATATCTTGCATCATTTATATATATATATAGAGAGAGATAGATAGATAGATAGATAGATAGATAGATAGATAGATAGATTCGATCTTGCACATTTATACACACACACACACACACACACATATATATATATATATATAGATAGATAGATTACATCTTGCACATCTATATCTATATATATATATATATATATATAGATAGATAGATTCGATCTAGCACATTTATATATATATATATATATATATATATATAGATAGATAGATAGATAGATAGATAGATAGATTCCATCTTGCACATTTATATATATATATATATATATATATATATATATATTATTTGTATATTTATTATTTGTCTGTGCATTGAATGTAGCTACTACACCTGCTCTGGCGCTTCTTTTTTTATATCTATATATTATTGACAAAATCCAAAGAAAAATCTGTAACATTATCGGTCCTAACCAGATATCTCGGTTTCAGTCACTTTCTCGTCGCTGCAACACAGCTTCCCTTTAGCTTTTGAATAAATATTTTCACTATAATTTTTATGATGAGTTTTCTTTGCTGTTGGTGCTTAGATATAATAATTTCACTGTTGATATTACTAGTTGTAACTAATGTTATTACTAGTTGTAACTAATGTTCTACGCAAATAGTTTCTTTTCCCGTACATAATGTGGAACATTCTTCTGGTTTTATGCTTTTCTGTCAACTACGATCTTGAAATATTTAGATACAATCGTCCCCTTTTGTCCCCTTGAAACCTGTTCTTTTAGGGTCCTTTCTCTGTTTCGTTCACTTTTCCATACGTCCCAGTGTCTTTTATTGCCTTATCTGGGGTGAAATGATTAATAAAAATGGAAGGGAATACTGAAATTTCTGGAACATATAATTAGAAAAGAAGAGTTGAGTTGAGCACTAACAAGACATATTTAAAGCATAATTATTAAATATTAATTATAATAACAAAAGATATGGAAAAATATGATATTTCAAGATTGTAAAGCATTGAGACGCATAATTACTCAAGATTAAAAGGTATGCACACCGATTATTGCACACGAATGGAACATATGAAGACTTAAAATTGTTCACAATTTTAAAATATGGAAACCAATGATTATTCACTATTGGGCGCTATGAAGACCTACGATTACTCAAGATTGCGAGGTATGGATACCTGCGATTGCCCACCATTGAAAGGTATGAACACCTATGATGGCTCTGGATTATAAGATACGGGGGTCTATGATTGCTCACGTTCTGAACTTCAGTCAGTTACGTGCCATGCATGATACACGAATAGGCGATCATGTATCTTTCGATACATGACTAACGAGGCAGATTTTTTTCCTGCAGTAGGTTGCCATTTCTTTCTACGGTAGACCAGTTGCCATCCAAGGCTATAGAACCTGGTCTGTCCTGCTATTTACCCATAACTGGGGGGATAAGAAGAGGATTCATGCCTTTTCCAAAATAATGGATTCGACTGGAAAGTCAGTTAGTCAGTTATGCCCAATGTGTGATACACGCTTAGGCGATCAGGTATCTTTCTATACATGACTGACGAGACAGATTTTTTTTCCCGCAGTAGGTTGCCATTTCTTTCTGTGGTAGACCAGTTGCCATCCAAGTCTATAGAATCCGGACTGTCCTGCTATTTACCCATAGCTGTGGTGGGAGAAGAGGAGGATTCATACCTTTCCCAAGGGTATTAGCACGTAATTCGAACTCGGCTCTCCGATTTCTCAATCCGAGCCGTTATCCATTACTCTACCGTTCTGAAATTACATATCATATAAAAGAAAAAGTACATAATCATTGCAGTTGAATTATGTTTCTTTTTATGCTCAGGTAAATAGTTATTGCAGTTAGAGTAATGTTTATTTGATCAGGTAAGTCGATCATAGAAAAGTATTGTTGAAATGCTTTCTCATCTGCTCTTTTCTTTTAAATAGTGTAATATGGCAGTAGAAATATTTCAACAAGAAATCTGACATTAGTACAGTATATAGAAAGAAATAAAAAAATTCTTAAGAGAGAAAAAAAATCCAGCAATAAATTATTTAAAATAATATTTTTTTATGAAAGCCTGGCAATAATGTGTTACAGACTGGAGAATATATTACTACATTTATAGTCGTCATCAATTTTCATTAACCTACTTCATTTGACTCTAGGATCCTCATTAATTCGCTAGCCATCAATGCCGACACCGAAAGTTTATTTAATTCAACGTTTCTGCTTTTAAACGTTTCCTTTTAAAGAAATCACCAAACCAACGCCAAACTTAAATGACATAAATCACTCAGCAAAAAGTTTAAAATTCATGAGCTAAATAAAATGGCGGAGAAATGATAAGATAACTCCATAACAGTTGAAATAATTACCTTCATCTTTAAGAAAAATAATCTTTTTCAAATATTCAGTATTTTTTGTTTTATTTTATTTTTTGGAATGAAAAAATATAACTCTTAATGAAATATGGAAAGAAAACAAATAGAAAAAACATACAATTTAACTAAAAAACAGTAATTGATACAAAAATTGTCACATATCTATGATTTTTGGATAAGAAAAAAATGTCTCAAACATTTATGTAGGTATCAGAAATAAACTATTTTTTATTTACTCGTTAATTTTTCATCTGTTTCTAAATTTCCTTTTAACATAAATGTACTTATCTACTGATATGCAGTTTTGTTTAAATCATTTCACTCCCAAACAAGGCGATAATGCCACTAAGGCGCAAAGAATTACTGGGAGTGAAAAAGAATGAAAAGACTTTAAAAAGAACTGGAAACCCAATTCTAAACAGGAAACACACGCCTTGAACATAAAATATACTATATATACAGTAATATATAATATTAATAAATTTATCTTTCCCGTTAATATGCTACGAGCGTATCCGAAATAACCAATATGCCAGAATAATTCGTAATCATTGTATTCAATTTAGTCTACTACAACACTCTTTGCGTGAGTAACAAAAGTTTAGAGTTTTGTTTCAGCCCAAGATAAGCTTAATAAATCTTAATGAAGCCAGTTGACTGAAAAACACTAGAATTAATCTTGTCTCTTCTATCATTAATATATTTAAGCCTCTTTTTTCTAAATCCTTTAATCCCAATGCCACTAGGACACAAGAAGTTTCTGAGTGTTAAAAAATATGAAAGGTGAGGTTCTACAGAAGGATGATGAGATTACCATGGATGGAATATGTGAGCAATGAGGAAGTTTTAAGGGAAATTAGAACAAAAAGGGAAGCTATACTTAGCATCAGAAAGGGGTAATTGAACTTTCTAGGGCACATTATGAGGAAAGTGGGTTTAGAAAATTTGGAACTCACATGACATTGAAGGCAGGATGGACAGAGGAAAATAGTGCCTAAACTACCTAATGAGCTTGGGTAAATAGGTGGAAGAACAGGGATTAGGAGAGATAGCAAAAAGACAAAACTTGCTAGGAGCTACAAAGGACAGGAAATTGTGGACAGCCATAATCGCCAACGTTCTAAAGAAACATGTCAAATAGCAGTAGATATCAAGTAATAGCATTATTAATTAGTCACATTTAAGCATTTTTTAAAATCATTTTATTCAAGAGAGTGCTATAATGCCACTAGGATGGAAGTGGTTACTGGGAATAAAAGAGAATAAGAAGACTTTAATGAGGAGAAAGGACAATAAAAGATGGTGATTGGCACTGCATTTAAATTTTTAGAAGATTGCGGGTGGTAGAGAAATGAGTAATCAAAAGGGAGTTCCACAGGTGAGATGTGCAAAAAAACAAAGAGAATTTTTTTTCATCCGTTCACACCAAGCAAAGCGATAATGCAACTAGGATTCAGGGGGTTGCTGAGAGTCGAAAGAGAATAACAAGACTTTAGTGAGGAGAAAGGACAATAAAAGAGTAGGTTTCTGGAAGACAGATGGCTACTGACGTCCCATGTAAATTTTTCGTAGCTGGCAGTTAAGCAGAAACAGGAAAGAAAGTGCGAGAAAATAAACTATTAGTATAGAATCTACGGTTAGCTATTTCAACAGGCACTAAAGAGAAAAGCTCACCGGAACAATTGCACCGAATATATTTGGAGAAAAGACAAAGGAAAGCCACTTCACGTCGGCGAGAAAGTGACTGAAGTCGAGATTCCATGTCAGAATTGATTACATTACAAACCTCTGTATTCTGTCAAGAATCTTCAGATATATAGTAGGAGCACCAGACAAGAAAGGGCAGCAATATTCAATGCGTGGTCGAATGGCTGATTTGTAAAAGTGCAAGATGGATACTGACGACAAAAACTGTCTGGCACGACTAGTGAACCAACAATTCTAGCAGTAGATCTACCTACCAATTGATTCAATATAATCATTCCACTTCAAAAGCGTGGAAAATGATCTCATTACATATTCCATACTGTTGGCTTTCTAAAATAAATCCGAGTCCAAAGACTAAACACGTAAGTAGAAGAAATATGAAATACTTATTCGCAGACACCAAACGGTTCTTGAAAAATGCATTCAGATTAATAAAAAAGGTCTAATAACTTTTGACTTCATTTATGCCATGGCAGGAATTGATCATTTTTAAGGTTCTCTTTCAACGACAAAAGTACAAAGTGTGAAAACACATTTCAAATGTTTGTACCTATTGATGAGATGGGGGTAAAGATAAGTGGAGAAACAACATAATAAATGGGGATCAACATATCAAGTGGAGACCTCTTGGGGAGTATCATTTAAAGAGGGAAGAGTTACGTCAAGTGGGGAAGAAAAGTCAAATGGGGATCAACATATCAAGTGGAGATCTCTTGGGGAGTATCATTCAAAGAGGGAAGAGATAGGTGAAGTGGGGAGGAAAAAGTGAAATGGGGATCAACATATCAAGTGGAGATCTCTTGGGGAGTGTCATGTAAAGAGAGAAGAATTACGTCAACTGGGGAGGAAAAAAGTCAAATGGTGATCAAAATATCAAGTGGAGATCGCTTGGGGAGCGTCATTCAAAGAGGGAAGTGTTACGTCAAGTGGGGAGGAAAAAGTCAAATGGTAATCAACTTATCCAGTGGAGATCTCTTGGGGAGTGTCATTCAAAGAAGGAAGAGATAGGTGAAGTGGGGAGGAAAAAGTCAAATGGGGATCAACATATCAAATGGAGATCTCTTGGGGAGTTTCATTCAAAGAGGGAAGAGTTACGTCAAGTGGGGAGGAAAAAGTCAAATGGGGATCAACTTATCAAATGGAGATCTCTTGGGGAGTTTCATTCAAAGAGGGAACAGTTACGTCAAGTGGGGAGGAAAAAGTCAAATGTGGATCAACATATCAAGTGGAGATGTCTTGAGGAGTGTCATTCAAAGAGGGAACAGTTACGTCAAGTGGGGAGGAAAAAGTCAAATGGGGATGAACATATTACGTGGAGATCTCTTGGGAGTTTCATTCAAAGAGGGAAGAGATAGGTGAAGTGGGAGGAAAAAAGTGAAATGGGGATCAACATATCAAGTGGAGATCTCTTGGGAGGTCATGTAAAGAGAGAAGAATTACGTCAACTGGGGAGGAAAAAAAGTCAAATGGTGATCAAAATATCAAGTGGAGATCGCTTGGGGAGCGTCATTCAAAGAGGGAAGTGTTACGTCAAGTGGGAGGAAAAAGTCAAATGGTAATCAACTTATCCAGTGGAGATCTCTTGGGGAGTGTCATTCAAAGAGGGAAGAGATAGGTGAAGTGGGGAGGAAAAAGTGAAATGGGGATCAACATATCAAATGGAGATCTCTTGGGGAGTTTCATTCAAAGAGGGAAGAGTTACGTCAAGTGGGGAGGAAAAAGTCAAATGGGGATCAACTTATCAAATGGAGATCTCTTGGGGAGTTTCATTCAAAGAGGGAACAGTTACGTCAAGTGGGGAGGAAAAAGTCAAATGGGGATCAACATATCAAGTGGAGATCTCTTGGGGTGTGTCATTCAAAGAGAGAATAATTACGTCAAGTGAGTAGGAAAATGTCAAATGGGGGTCAACTTATCAAGTGGAGATCTCTTGGGGAGTGTCATTCACAGAGGGAAGAGTTACGTCAAGTTGAGAGGAAAAAGTCAAATGTGGATCAACATATCGTGGAGATCTCTTGGGGAGTGTCATTCAAAGAGGGAACAGTTACGTCAAGTGGGGAGGAAAAAGTCAAATGTGGATCAACATATCAAGCGGAGATCTCTTGGGGAGTGTCATGTAAAGAGAGAAGAATTACGTCAAGTAGGGAGGAAAAAGTCAAATGGGGATCAACATATTATTGAAGATCTCTTGGGGAGTTTCATTCAAAGAGGGAAGAGATAGGTGAAGTGGGGAGGAAAAGTCAAATGGGGATCTACTTATAAAGTAGAGATCTCTTGGGAGTGTCATTCAAAGAGAGAATAAATACGTCAAGTGAGTAGGAAAAAGTCAAATGTGGATCAACATATCGTGGAGATCTCTTGGGGAGGTCATTCAAAGAGGGAAACAGTTACGTCAAGTGGGGAGGAAAAAAGTCAAATGGGGATCAACTTATCAAGTGGAGATCTCTTGGGGAGGTCATTCAAAGAGGGAACAGTTACGTCAAGTGGGAGGAAAAGGTCAGATGGGGATCAACATATCAAGTGGAGATCTCTTGGGAGTGTCATGTAAAGAGAGAAGAATTACGTCAACTGGGGAGGAAAAAAGTCAAATGGTGATCAAAATATCAAGTGGAGATCTCTTGGGGAGCGTCATTCAAAGAGGGAAGAGTTACGTCAAGTGGGGAGGAAAATGTCAAATGGGGATCAACTTATCAAGTGGAGATCTCTTGGGGAGTGTCATTCAAAGAGAGAATAATTACGTCAAGTGAGTAGGAAAAAGTCAAATGTGGATCAACATATCATGGAGATCTCTTGGGGAGTGTCATTCAAAGAGGGAACAGTTACGTCAAGTGGGGAGGAAAAAGTCAAATGTGGATCAACATATCAAGTGGAGATGTCTTGAGGAGTGTCATTCAAAGAGGGAACAGTTACGTCAAGTGGGGAGGAAAAAGTCAAATGGGGATGAACATATTACGTGGAGATCTCTTGTGGAGTTTCATTCAAAGAGGGAAGAGATAGGTGAAGTGGGGAGCAAAAAGTGAAATGGGGATCAACATATCAAGTGGAGATCTCTTGGGGAGTGTCATTCAAAGAGGGAAGAGTTACGTCAAGTGGGGAGGAAAAAGTCAAATGGGGATCAACTTATCAAATGGAGATCTCTTGGGGTGTGTCATTCAAAGAGAGAATAATTACGTCAAGTGAGTAGGAAAATGTCAAATGGGGGTCAACTTATCAAGTGGAGATCTCTTGGGGAGTGTCATGTAAAGAGAGAAGAATTACGTCAAGTAGGGAGGAATAAGTCAAATGGGGATCAACATATTATTGAAGATCTCTTGGGGAGTTTCATTCAAAGAGGGAAGAGATAGGTGAAGTGGGGAGGAAAAAGTCAAATGGGGATCTACTTATAAAGTAGAGATCTCTTGGGGAGTGTCATTCAAAGAGAGAATAAATACGTCAAGTGAGTAGGAAAAAGTCAAATGTGGATCAACATATCGTGGAGATCTCTTGGGGAGTGTCATTCAAAGAGGGAACAGTTACGTCAAGTGGGGAGGAAAAAGTCAAATGGGGATCAACTTATCAAGTGGAGATCTCTTGGGGAGTGTCATTCAAAGAGGGAACAGTTACGTCAAGTGGGGAGGAAAAGGTCAGATGGGGATCAACATATCAAGTGGAGATCTCTTGGGGAGTGTCATGTAAAGAGAGAAGAATTACGTCAACTGGGGAGGAAAAAAGTCAAATGGTGATCAAAATATCAAGTGGAGATCTCTTGGGGAGCGTCATTCAAAGAGGGAAGAGTTACGTCAAGTGGGGAGGAAAATGTCAAATGGGGATCAACTTATCAAGTGGAGATCTCTTTGGGAGTGTCGTTCAAAGAGGAAGAGTTACGTCAAGTTGAGAGGAAAAAAAGTCAAATGTGGATCAACATATCATGGAGATCTCTTGTGGCGTGTCATTCAAAGAGGGAACAGTTACGTCAAGTGGGGAGGAAAAAGTCAAATGTGGATCAACATATCAAGTGGAGATCTCTTGAGGAGTGTCATTCAAAAAGGGAACAGTTACGTTAAGTAGGGAGGAAAAACTCAAATGGGGATGAACATATTACGTGGAGATCTCTTGGGGAGTTACATTCAAAGAGGGAACAGTTACGTCAAGTGGGGAGGAAAAAGTCAAATGGGGATCAACATATCAAGTGGAGATCTCTTGGGGAGTGTCATGTAAAGAGAGAAGAATTACGTCAACTGGGGAGGAAAACTGTCAAATGGGGATCAAAATATCAAGTGGAGATCTCTTGGGGAGCGTCATTCAAAGAGGGAAGAGTTACGGCAAGTGGGGAGGAAAATGTCAAATGGGGATCAACATATCAAGTGGAGATCTCTTGGGGAGTGTCATTCAAAGAGGGAAGAGTTACGTCAAGTGGGGAGGAAAAAGTCAAATGGGGATCAACTTATCAAGTGGAGATCTCTTGGGGAGTGTCATTCAAAGAGGGAACAGTTACGTCAAGTGGGGAGGAAAAGGTCAGATGGGGATCAACATATCAAGTGGAGATCTCTTGGGGAGTGTCATGTAAAGAGAGAAGAATTACGTCAACTGGGGAGGAAAAAAGTCAAATGGTGATCAAAATATCAAGTGGAGATCTCTTGGGGAGCGTCATTCAAAGAGGGAAGAGTTACGTCAAGTGGGGAGGAAAAAGTCAAATGTGGATCAACATATCAAGTGGAGATGTCTTGAGGAGTGTCATTCAAAGAGGGAACAGTTACGTCAAGTGGGGAGGAAAAAGTCAAATGGGGATGAACATATTACGTGGAGATCTCTTGGGGAGTTTCATTCAAAGAGGGAAGAGATAGGTGAAGTGGGGAGCAAAAAGTGAAATGGGGATCAACATATCAAGTGGAGATCTCTTGGGGAGTGTCATTCAAAGAGGGAAGAGTTACGTCAAGTGGGGAGGAAAAAGTCAAATGGGGATCAACTTATCAAATGGAGATCTCTTTTGGGTGTGTCATTCAAAGAGAGAATAATTACGTCAAGTGAGTAGGAAAATGTCAAATGGGGTCAACTTATCAAGTGGAGATCTCTTGGGGAGTGTCATGTAAAGAGAAGAATTACGTCAAGTAGGGAGGAATAAGTCAAATGGGGATCAACATATTATTGAAGATCTCTTGGGAGTTTCATTCAAAGAGGGAAGAGATAGGTGAAGTGGGGAGGAAAAAAGTCAAATGGGGATCTACTTATAAAGTAGAGATCTCTTGGGGAGGTCATTCAAAGAGAGAATAAATACGTCAAGTGAGTAGGAAAAAAGTCAAATGTGGATCAACATATCGTGGAGATCTCTTGGGGAGTGTCATTCAAAGAGGGAACAGTTACGTCAAGTGGGGAGGAAAAAGTCAAATGGGGATCAACTTATCAAGTGGAGATCTCTTGGGGAGTGTCATTCAAAGAGGGAACAGTTACGTCAAGTGGGGAGAAAAGGTCAGATGGGGATCAACATATCAAGTGGAGATCTCTTTGGGAGTGTCATGTAAAGAGAGAAGAATTACGTCAACTGGGGAGGAAAAAAGTCAAATGGTGATCAAAATATCAAGTGGAGATCTCTTGGGGAGCGTCATTCAAAGAGGGAAGAGTTACGTCAAGTGGGGAGGAAAATGTCAAATGGGGATCAACTTATCAAGTGGAGATCTCTTGGGGAGTGTCGTTCAAAGAGGGAAGAGTTACGTCAAGTTGAGAGGAAAAAGTCAAATGTGGATCAACATATCATGGAGATCTCTTGTGGCGTGTCATTCAAAGAGGGAACAGTTACGTCAAGTGGGGAGGAAAAAGTCAAATGTGGATCAACATATCAAGTGGAGATCTCTTGAGGAGGCTGTCATTCAAAAGGGAACAGTTACGTTAAGTAGGGAGGAAAAACTCAAATGGGGATGAACATATTACGTGGAGATCTCTTGGGGAGTTACATTCAAAGAGGGAACAGTTACGTCAAGTGGGGAGGAAAAAGTCAAATGGGGTCAACATATCAAGTGGAGATCTCTTGGGGAGTGTCATGTAAAGAGAGAAGAATTACGTCAACTGGGGAGGAAAACTGTCAAATGGGGATCAAAATATCAAGTGGAGATCTCTTGGGGAGCGTCATTCAAAGAGGGAAGAGTTACGGCAAGTGGGAGGAAAATGTCAAATGGGATCAACATATCAAGTGGAGATCTCTTTTGGGAGTGTCATTCAAAGAGGGAAGAGTTACGTCAAGTGGGGAGGAAAAAGTCAAATGGGGATCAACATATCAATTGGAGATCTCTTTGGGAGTGTCATTCAAAGATGAAGAGATGCGTGAAGTGGGGAGGAAAAAGTCAAATGGGAATCAACTTATCAAGTGGAGATCTCTCGGGGAGTGTCATTCAAAGAGGGAAGAGTTACGTCAAGTGGGGAGGAAAACTCAATTGGGGATCAACTTATCCAATTGAGATCTCTTGGGGAGTGTCATTCAAAGAGGGAACAGTTGCGTCAAGTGGGGAGGAAAAAGTCAAATGGGGATCAACTTATCAAGTGGAGATCTCTTGGGGAGTGTCATTCAGTGAGGGAAGAGTTACGTCAAGTGGGGAGGAAAATGTCAAATGGGGATCAACATATCAAGTGGAGATCTCTTGGGGAGTGTCATTCAAAGTGGGGAGAGTTACGTCAAGTGGGGAGGAAAAGGTCAAATGGGGATCAACATATCAAGTGGAGATCTCTTGGGGAGTGTCATTCAAATAGGGAAGAGCTACGTCAAGTGACGAGGAAAAAGTCAAATGGGGATCAACATATTAAGTGGAGATCTCTTGTGGAGTGTCATTCAAATAGGGAAGAATTACGTCAAGTGGGGAGGAAAAAGTCAAATGGGGATCAATTTACCAAGTGGAGATCTCTTGGTGAGTGTCATTCAAAGCGGGATGAGTTACGTCAAGTGGGGAGGAAAAAGTCAAATGGGGATCAACATATCAATTGGAGATCTCTTTGGGAGTGTCATTCAAAGATGAAGAGATGCGTGAAGTGGGGAGGAAAAAGTCAAATGGGAATCAACTTATCAAGTGGAGATCTCTCGGGGAGTGTCATTCAAAGAGGGAAGAGTTACGTCAAGTGGGGAGGAAAAGTCAAATGTGGATCAACATATCGTGGAGATCTCTTGGGAAGTGTCATTCAAATTGGGGAGAGTTACGTCAAGTAGGGAGGAAAAAGTCAAATGGGGATCAACATATCAAGTGGAAATCTCTTGGGGTGTGTCATTCAAAGAGGGAAGAGATACGCGAAGTGGGGAGGAAAAAGTCAAATGGGGATCAACATATCAAGCGGAGATCTGTTGGGGAGTGTCATTCAAAGAGGGAAGAGTTACGTCAAGTGGGGTGGAAAAGGTCAAATGTGGATCAACTTATCCAGTGGAGATCTCTTGTGGAGTGTCATTCAAAGAGGGAAGAGTTACGTCAAGTGGGGAGGAAAAAGTCAAATTGGGATCTACTTATCAAGTGGAGATCTCTTGGGGGGTGTCATGTAAAGAGAGAAAAATTCCGTCAAGTGGGGAGTGATATGTCAACAGAGAAATGACTTCAGTGAGAGCATCATAACAAGTGAGGAGCCTTTTGTCAACCGGGAAGCGTCCACCTAATTGAAGAACAGCATCGTAAAAGGTAGGAAAATTCCAGTTTTGAGTGAAGAAAGTAGGAAGCAGCAAGCCAATGAGAAGCGACATGTCAAGCGGTGAGCCTCATAACAAGTGGGGAGCAATATGTTGATTGGGTAGTGAAATCTTAAATAGTGTGTTTAATATCAAATAACGAGCCCTATGACAAGTCGTTAGCAACATTCTAATTGGGAAGCAGATTATTAAATGTGGAGCAAAATTTTTGAGTGGGGAGTGGTATGACAACTGAGAAGCAGTTTCCTAAGTAGGGTGTGTTATGTCACATACGAAACCTTATGACAAGTGGTTAGCAACATGCTAAGTGTGAAGCAGTTTGTTAAAAAAAGTAAAATTTTGAGATGAGTGCGATACGTGGAGCGACATATCTAGTGGGAGAAAAGCATCTAAATAGAGAGCAATATTTTTAACAGTGTGCAATATGTTAAGTGGGGATTTATGTCAAGTGGAGAGGATCATATAAACTGTGAAGTGTAATGTCAAGTGGGGAGAATTAAGATGGAAATTCCTGGTTTTACCTGTGTTTGAATGGCGACCGCTCTAGCCAGAAAGAAAAACAATTTCCTCAGCTGCCGAATTGGTATAACCTTTACTAATGTATTGACTGTATAATTTTCACTGTCTATTGACCAGCGATATTTATATAGATATTTACATAGATAGCAGGTCAAATACAGAGTTTTCTTAACTAACAAGTTACAATCAGATACGTTATATAATTAACTCATATATATATATATAAATCCAGGATAATTTTCCATCTTATTCAAGATGATCTTTGCCCTCTCTAATTTTCTAACTTTCTATCCAGCATTAACAAGTTGCCGCACAGGTTTTACGTATGATTTCTTTTTCAAGTCTTTTCCTCTGCTCTTTCGATTGTCATAGATGAAACTCTATTCTTACTTGCCAAACGCCTTATGAGTTGGATCTTTTTCTAATTGATCTCTTACCTCTACGTTGAAATTATCACCCCTGTTTCTGTTGTAGTCTTCTGATCCAATTTTCCTCTCTACTGTTCCCTCATTTTATATTTATTCACTGTTCTCTTGATGCTTCTTGAATCGACTTTGAAGATGGATACCAGGGTATTAATGTTGGTACCATTTCTAAAGGCCTAAATGGTCTTTTCACCATTTTTCAGTGGGAAGACTTACAAAAACAATTTTAACCTGCTCTATTTTTAGCTGAATAACTCAAAGGTCTTTTCAATGATTCATACGACATATGGTTTCAAGATGACTAAACGGGCTTATCTGAAAACCTGGAATATATATATATATATATATATATATATATATATATATATATATATATATATATATATATATATATATAAATATATAAAAAAAAAAAGGAAGAACAGTAAGATATGTAATCCGGTGTTGTTAATGATATTTTATTTTTTACAAAACAGTGCTCAATGTAAATTTACAGAGCATAAATATCATAAATTAACTGATTTAAAATATGGTTTCTTCGCTACACAGGAATTACCATGTTTCAGAAACAGAAAGCAAAAACTTCAAATTCACTTAATTAATATTAATTCATATTAAATTAAAAGCATTAGTTCTGTTACATCTTCAAGAAAATTTTGTAATCCAAAATTCGTTTGAAGATATATATATATATATATATATATATATATATATATATATATATATATATATATATATATATATTATTTAACAGTTAAAATATTTAATCCTTGAAAATGGCTAAATGTATAACCGATAGCGCTCGGATAAAAAGAACATTCGGAAAGTTTTCATATAATTCATTATGGGAAAAAAATTATTAGATCACATGAGAAATTGTATAAAAACTAAATAAAAGCACCTTGTCTGTCGTATTCAATGAAATGTCCATAAAAGAAGGATTGATGCCTAAATACACAAATTTTAAATATATATATACGTATGTGTGTGTTATTTAAGAAAATTATTATGTAATGAATTGATATGTACTAAAAGAAAATTTTAACACAAATTAAGGCCATACTAGCAAAGTTTGAAGATTTGATAACTGCTTAAGACTAAGATCATGCTTTAAGTAGACATGAAATTTCATTTTTTGATGATAATATCTGTTTTCGTAAATTAATGCCATTTTAATTTAATTTTGGGTCCTTCGTCAAAAGGAAATGGGACAGAGACAAAAAGATAAATCAAAAGACTAAATGTTTGAATTATTGTATCAAAATATTTTTAAAGGCTACGTTTACGTTTTCTTATAAACACCGAGTTTAGCGCCCGTAACATCAAGACTAGCTTAGTATGATGCAAAATAATATAGAATAGGATGAATAGATAGCTTTCCGGTAATCTTTCAATTGAAAGTGTATGCCTATCTTGAAAATTAACATTTTAAATTTTATATTTTTGGTTGGATGGAATATCAGCTTCGATTCAACAGCTATCTAACCAATCGTGCAGATCATGTGAATAAAGAAAAAAAAGCATTGTAAGTGTAAGAGTTTAGGGAAAAAAAAGAAAAGTAATAATTACATTAGCTAAGCATAGCTTAATGAAAAAAATAAATTCTTCGTAGAATTTACTCATGCGTGGCGGTTGAATCAAACATCACTTGGTGATATGTCATTTATTCTTTCACTAATGATTTCACGAAAAAAAAAAAAAACTAAGATGACAAATGTGTCCCTAATGACTTTTTTGTAGGTTGTTAGGTAACATCAAAATAAAGTTGACTAAGCTGTCTTAATTTCAGGATTAGATCGCTTGTAAAGCAACACACACACACACACACACACACACACACACACACACACACATATATATATATATATATATATATATATATATATATATATATATATATAAAAGGTTCAGTAAGCCAATCCTTATTAGCTCTTTTTCGATCTGCCGGTAATTTTATTTCAGTCATCAAACAATGAGTTTCAAATCGTCTTTACACGTAGAGTGACGTCAATTCATTAATTTAGCTAGCTGTTAAAAATGGCGTACAACTCTGGATAATTGCTTTCTTTTTAATGACCAAATGTCTTTGCGCCAAACATGCGCGCATTGCATTCGGTTGGAAATATTAAGCGATCGAAACAAACTCGGAAATTAGAATAGTTGTTCTCCTTTGCATGTAGATAATCGTAGTGGATATAATTGAAAGAAAACCTTGTAATTCCGATTGTAAAATGCTTATATGTATTTCAATCAAATTTGGTACCTAAAAACGCGCATACGTATTCTGAACTACTAGTAAATTTAGACCAGTACGCATGTGTCGAGTCGCCATGGTGACAGGCCGACAGAAATAATAAGGAGATATTACCATTTATATTCATGTTTGTGTTTATAGGAATTAAGACATTACAGGATTCAATTATCCAGAGTGGATAAAGGTGTTAATTAGATCCAGTGGCAGGGCCAAAAGAGTGTGAGTTCAATACTTGGTTAAGGCAGTGGAGAACTTTCAGAGGGAAAATAACAGGAGATAATTGATATCCATTAGGCATGGCAAGTGGAACTAGAACAGTCTACCCCAGTGAGCGAAATAAAGGGTGCAGTTCGACATTCCAACCACCTGAAGAAGGCTGGCGCATACAACGGCCGTAGCGTTGTGGTAAACATGGCGACAAAGATGAGAACAATAATCCGAATAATGTAAATAGTCTACATAATATCTCATCTCAGAAATATAGACAGATACTGAAAGGCCGAAACGTTGTAATAAATATGACAACAAAGATGAGGACAATAGTCCGAATAATGTAAATAGTGTACATAATACCTCATCTCAGAAATATAGATAGATACTGAAAGGCCGAAACGTTGTAATAAATATGGCGACAAAGATGAGGACAATAGTCCGAATAATGTAAATAGTGTACATAATACCTCATCTCAGAAATATAGACAGATACCGAAAGGCCGAAACGTTGTAATAAATATGGCAACAAAGATGAGGACAATAGTCTGAATAATGTAAACAGTGTACATAATATCTCATCTCAGAAATATAGACAGATACTGAAGGGCTGAAACGTTGTAATAAATATGGCAACAAAGACGAGGACAATAGTACGAATAATGTAAATAATGTACATAATACCTCATCTCAGAAATATAGACAGATACTGAAAGGCCGAAACGTTGTAATAAATATGTCGACAAAGATGAGGACAATAATCCGAATAATGTAAATAGTCTACATAATATCTCATCTCAGAAATATAGACAGATACTAAAAAGAAATTCCTTCAAAAATCATGAGTAATGTCGATAAAATTGAAAGGGGAATGTGTTGTGTGTGAAGACGATATTCAGTAATTTTCAGAATTTTAAACATAATTCTGAATGAACTTTTAACCAAGTAGTTATATTTTTCACAATATGCGAGGGTAAGACGAAAATTATCACATAATATATCTTTATAGATGAGTACGGATAATTTTTGCCATTCCCTCGTATTTTCTATTTTATTGAAATTTTTTAGAATTTTATTAAAATTATATTATTTAAAGTAATGTATCTTGACTTAACATGAAAATTAGTACAAAAAATTGATCCCGTCATCTTCATAACATTATCTACATGTAGAAAGGATGAAAGCAACTGTGAAAAAACATCCTTGTAGCTAATCAATACTTGATTAACAATCAAGATTCCTTGATTGTATTAATATTTCCATGTTTATTGCCATCATCCTCATAACATTATCTACATGTAGAAAGGATGAAAGCAACTGTGAAAATCATCCTTGTAGCTAATCAATATTTTATTAACAATCAAGTCTCCTTGATTTTGTTAATATTTCCATGTTTATTGCCATCATCCTCATAACATTATCTACATGTAGAAAGGATGAAAGCAACTATGAAAAACATCCTTGTAGCTAATCAATATTTGATTAACAATCAAGTCTCCTTGATTATATTAATATTTCCATGTTTATTGCCATCATCCTCATAACATTATCTACATGTAGAAATGATGAAAGCAACTGTGAAAAACATCCTTGTAGATAATCAATATTTTATTAACAATCAAGTCTCCTTGATTTTGTTAATATTTCCATGTTTATTGCCATCATCCTCATAACATTATCTACATGTAGAAAGGATGAAAGCAACTATGAAAAACATCCTTGTAGCTAATCAATATTTGATTAACAATCAAGTCTCCTTGATTTTGTTAATATTTCCATGTTTATTGCCATCATCCTCATAACATTATCTACATGTAGAAAGGATGAAAGCAACTGTGAAAAACATCCTTGTAGCTAATCAATATTTTATTAACAATCAAGTCTCCTTGATTTTGTTAATATTTCATGTTTATTGCCATCATCCTCATAACATTATCTACATGTAGAAAGGATGAAAGCAACTATGAAAACATCCTTGTAGCTAATCAATATTTGATTAACAATCAAGTCTCCTTGATTTTGTTAATATTTCCATGTTTATTGCCATCATCCTCATAACATTATCTACATGTAGAAAGGATGAAAGCAACTGTGAAAAACATCCTTGTAGCTAATCAATATTTGATTAACAATCAAGTCTCCTTGATTATATTAATATTTCCATGTTTATTGCCATCATCCTCATAACATTATCTACATGTAGAAAGGATGAAAGCAACTGTGAAAAACATCCTTGTAGCTAAGCAATATTTGATTAACAATCAAGTCTCCTTGATTTTGTTAATATTTCCATGTTTATTGCCATCATCCTCATAACATTATCTACATGTAGAAAGGATGAAAGCAACTATGAAAAACATCCTTGTAGCTAATCAATATTTGATTAACAATCAAGTCTCCTTGATTTTGTTAATATTTCCATGTTTATTGCCATCATCCTCATAACATTATCTACATGCAGAAAGGATGAAAGCAACTGTGAAAAACATCCTTGTAGCTAATCAATATTTGATTAACAATCAAGTCTCCTTGATTATATTAATATTTCCATGTTTATTGCCATCATCCTCATAACATTATCTACATGTAGAAAGGATGAAAGCAACTGTGAAAAACATCCTTGTAGCTAATCAATATTTGATTAACAATCAAGTCTCCTTGATTTTGTTAATATTTCCATGTTTATTGCCATCATCCTCATAACATTATCTACATGTAGAAAGGATGAAAGCAACTGTGAAAAAACATCCTTGTAGCTAATCAATATTTGATTAATAATCAAGTCTCCTTGATTATGTTAATATTTCCATGTTTATTGCCATCATCCTCATAACATTATCTACATGTAGAAAGGATGAAAGCAACTGTGAAAAAAAAAAACATCCTTGTAGCTAATCAATATTTGATTAACAATCAAGTCTCCTTGATTTTGTTAATATTTCCATGTTTATTGCCATCATCCTCATAACATTATCTACATGTAGAAAGGATGAAAGCAACTATGAAAAACATCCTTGTAGCTAATCAATATTTGATTAACAATCAAGTCTCCTTGATTATGTTAATATTTCCATGTTTATTGCCATCATCCTCATAACATTATCTACATGTAGAAAGGATGAAAGCAACTGTGAAAAACATCCTTGTAGCTAATCAATATTTGATTAACAATCAAGTCTCCTTGATTTTGTTAATATTTCCATGTTTATTGCCATCATCCTCATAACATTATCTACATGTAGAAAGGATGAAAGCAACTGTGAAAAACATCCTTGTAGCTAATCAATATTTGATTAATAATCAAGTCTCCTTGATTATGTTAATATTTCCATGTTTATTGCCATCATCCTCATAACATTATCTACATGTAGAAAGGATGAAAGCAACTATGAAAAACATCCTTGTAGCTAATCAATATTTGATTAACAATCAAGTCTCCTTGATTATGTTAATATTTCCATGTTTATTGCCATCATCCTCATAACATTATCTACATGTAGAAAGGATGAAAGCAACTGTGAAAAACATCCTTGTAGCTAATCAATATTTGATTAACAATCAAGTCTCCTTGATTATGTTAATATTTCCATGTTTATTGCCATCATCCTCATAACATTATCTACATGTAGAAAGGATGAAAGCAACTATGAAAAACATCCTTGTAGCTAATCAATATTTGATTAACAATCAAGTCTCCTTGATTATGTTAATATTTCCATGTTTATTGCCATCATCCTCATAACATTATCTACATGTAGAAAGGATGAAAGCAACTGTGAAAAACATCCTTGTACCTATTCAATATTTGATTAACAATCAAGTCTCCTTGATTTTATTAATATTTCAATGTTTATTGCCATCATCCTCATAACATTATCTACATGTAGAAAGATTAAAAGCATCTGTGAAAAACATCCGCATAGATAATTAATTTTACAAGCATTCGTGTTTTTAAACGTATATTGAATAGCTAAATGACGATAACGATTTTAATTAGACAGAATCTGCATTCTCACATTCTCTCTCTCTCTCTCTCACACACACACACAAACACACACACGCGCGCGCGCACGCGTGCACACACACACATATATAATAACCACTCATATCTGGACGTTCTACCCAATCCTTCATATCCGGAAGGCCTTCTTAGTCCGGCTGTCAGGGACTCTACTCTACGAAGACAGAAAGGAAAATAAGCAAAGAACGAAAGGTAAATAAGCAAAGAAAGTAAGGAATAAGCAAAGAAAGAAAGGAAAATGCACAAAGAAAGAAAGGAAAATAAGTAAAGAAAAAAATGATAATAAGCAAAGAAAGAAAGGATAATAAGCAAAGACAGAAAGGAAAATACTCAAAGAAAGGATAATAAGCAAAGAACGAAAGAAAAATAAGCAAAGAAAGAAAGGATAATAAGCAAAGAAAGAAAGGAAAATAAGCAAAGAAAGGAAAATAAGTAATGAAAGAAGGGAAAATAAGCAAAGAACGAAAGGAAAATAAGCAAAGAAAGAAAGGATAATAAGCAAATAAAGTAAGGAAAATAAGAAAAGAAAGAAAGGAAATAAGCAAAGTGTTGTAAGAGATAATATTTCCCTACAATTTTGGGCTCGGACGTCGACCGAAAGACATAAAAATAATCCTATATCAAGAGAAGTAGCAGCCTTTGCTGAAAACAGTCATTCACGACTAAACATTTTCTTCCTTAGTTTCTATTCTACATTATATTTCTCTCTACCAAAAGGTAATAAATTTGTTTTTAAACCAATTCTGGTTTTCTATTGTTTTTAATAACACATTTACAACAGTCTGGCGACACGAAAATCGAATGTTTTTTGTCTTTTGTTTTTTAGGAAGGACTAAAACAAGTTAACGACAAAAAGAACTCAAAAAGCACACCGGACTAAATGATACAGTAGATTTTTTTCTTTCGACTTGAATAAAAAAAAAACTTTTCCTGGCATTATGAAGGAATTTAAAAATGTTATGTCACAACAATTAAAACAGCAACAATAAAGCATGAAACAAATCCAAGAAATGTGTTTAAACCAACAACAACAGCAGCAGGAATACCAGAACCAACAATATAAAGAAATGTTGGATTTTTTTTTTAAGTCGGATAACGAAGGAAATGTAATTACTCAAGATTCTATTGCAATATTTGTGAATTCAACTACAATCCTGATGAAGTAATAACTTTTCCCCGTATTATAGGCATTATGAAGACTTATTTCGACGAGATTGTCTTGGATGGACAGATGAAAGAAAAATTTGGTTACTACTACGAATATTAGGATCTAGAAAGCATGAGAATTATGTAAATTACATATTTCCTAAGAAACCTGTGGATATCATATTTGAAGAGACAGTTCTGTTATTAGAATAAATATTCAGTGATAAAAGCTCACTTTTTAACATCTGTTGGAATTTTTTTAATTTAGCAAGAAAATGAAGCATAAAGCCTACATAACGTATGCTACGGTAGTGAAAAGTAGGCTATGGTAGTCAATGTGAAAAATTAAAACTCAGTGAATTGAGCACCATCATGTTTAAATGCTTTATTTCTGTTCAGCGCCATATGGGGAATAAAGAAGCGGAAATTTGCGCCCGAATTCTAACAAGAATTGAGCAAGACGTTAATTTAACCATGCAGAAAGTAGCTGATGATTGTAACAGAATAGAAACTCTCAGACACGATACTCAAAAATCAAAGATAGAGAAAATTTCCAAATGCACGCAATACGTCAAATAAAGAGAGAGAATTTTTTTTAAAAATCTAACTCTTGTTGTATTAGAACTAATAATAATAATTTTATTAAGCCAAATTCCTGTTATGTCTATGGGAAATTACATTAAAAAAAAAGACTGTCCATATAACGACAAACATTGTTTTAAGCGGCGTTGGGTAACGACATATACAGTGACACTGCAAATAAAAGCAAAGAAAAATAAGGAAATTTAAAAAAAATACAGTGAATATAACTTCAACTGAAGAATTGCAAGCTGTCAATCCGGGTTCGATTCGCGGCACAAATGAACATAAAAGGAAATGTTAATACTAAAAGTAATGAAAAATTTGTAAAGTTTCAACTTAATACAGGATCAGGTTTTCAAAAAAGATTGCCAGCGGCGTCATGAGAAAAAATAAAATTCAATCAAAAATGAATAATTCCTACAAGTATATCGTATCATACCTAATCCTAACACACTGTCGGGTATGTCTTCAGCAGATTTGATATCTGCGATAAAAGTAAAATCTTTATTTGACAGACTTGCCTGAGAAAAATAGACATAAAAAAAGAAGAGCGATACTGCCAAATATTTTAACCCAGACGAAAAAATATTCTTTAAAATTTATATAAACAATAAGGAACACTGGAAAGGTGTCATAAAAAAACGTGCCCTCAGAGTATTGAAGAAAAGGTACTCTGACAGTAAAAATACAAAATTGGCAGGTATTATACTATGTATTTCACTTGCCTATAACAGAAACATTGTTACTAAAAGATTTAGAAAAAGAATTCCAACAGAAATTTTGGACATGAATCCTAAAAGAAAGAGTTATGACCTCCAAAGGAGGTAAAATCCTGAAAACTGAGGTGTTATGAGGGAGAAAATTTCCCTACAAGTTTGGACTCAGCCATCGGACGCAAAACATAAAAATGCTCCTACATCAAGAGGAGTATCAGGAGGAGCAGTAGCATTTGCGGAAAATAGTCATTTACGGCTAAACAACTTCTTTCCTAGTTTCTATTCTACATTGGTTCCCTGTGCCAAAAGGTAACAAACTTGTTAAACAAATTCCTGTTTTCTATTGTTGTTTTGATAATTAAGTTAAAAAAGAAAGAAAGAAAGAAAGAAAGAAAGAAAGAAAGAAAGAAAGAAAGAAAGAAAAAAATTAATTAATTTTGGGAGTTAAAAAATAAAATCAACCAAGAAACAAATGTAAGAAAAATTTTGCGGAATTTAAAAACTGCCATATATGTCCAAAAGAATATTGTATGATTTTAAATAAATCGAATACTATGGAAAGAAAGAAGAAAAGAAAAGTTGTGGTGAAATTAAAGAAAGTAACAACGATATAAGAGAGGGATTATAAAACCTGAAAGAAAGAAATATGGGGCTGTGTGAGTGTGTCGTAAAGGTGCCAAATTTTACAGTGTGCCTAGGACAATATAACCTGGCAGAACCCTCTTCAAGCTGGTTTTGAATTTTCCTTCTCATGGACTTTCTGCCACCCCAGTCTGGCCTGCTATTTAATCCATAGCTCGAGGAAGATTTTCCAAGGGCATTAATGTGAAGTCAATGAAACAGAACCGAACAGAAATTGAACTCACCCCGTCTAATTCATTTTCCACACCGATATTCATTACAGTATCCGTGCCTCCATATGTGTCTGTAATGAATTAATAAGAGAGAAAAATGAAGTATTAAGAAAAGCAAGAACTAAAGAAATAAATTCTATGATCATAAAAAAATTTGAAAACATAAAAGTAGCCGATAAAAAATTCCAAGGCGAAAAGAGAATGGCATTAAATAAATTGATAATTTTTTTTTCAAGAATAAAAAGAAAAAAAAAAACATTTCAATACAAAAACTATACGAAAGTAAAATAAAAATAAACACCAAAATAAATAAAAGAAAAAATGATCCGTCTTGTTAATTTGTACGATTTTCTACTTTACCCATACGGTATTGCATCTTCTTGAACGGTCAAATTCCCGCCACTTATCGACCTGAAACCGTTTCCCTAAACAAAATATTCTCTTCCTTGCCATCCACAATTGACATCCATCTTAAGCAGCGACCCTCACCGTGAATGTTTGCTCACTGTTTTCTTGGTGAGAGCGATGGGTAACGAAATGAAGAGATCCCAGGAGCGGAATGATGTAAGAATCATGATTAACAAAGTCTTTTAAAATGTAACCAATGGTCTCTCACCCATCCTAGCCATAACTTTTTTTTTTTCCTTTCGGTACCGATCATCAAAACCATCCAGTCAGTCCCCCACTCTCAAGTCTAACAAGAAAACCACCCATCTACCTACATACAAAGTTCATCAAACCCCATCCCAGTCTATTTCTCCATTACTCTTAACGCATAGTCCAGTTTCATTGATAGTTTCTCCTTACAGAAATGCCTTGCAATTATATACGCAAGGGTTTTACAGCTTGGGACTCTTAACTGACGCATCAACAAATGTTTGCCTTGTGGATTTGAATATTGTTAAATTAATTACAATAATTGCTCTATTGATCGAACGCTCGAACCTTTGAATTACCAAGAGTTGGGTAGTGTGAGGAGTCTTGGAGATTATTGCTGGTCTGTTCGTCGTGAAATGAATTGGAAATTGAAGAAATAGAATCGAGGCTAAAGCTAGGAAGAGGAACATTGGAACAAGGGTATTTTTAATTAATACCAAAAGATTTTAAGAAAAAAAAATATAATAAAAGCATGGATGCACAAAGAAGTGGGTATTATTCAAAACATTCTTCTAGGTGTAGTTATGCTTTCGTCTGTTCTTTTGTTATATAATAGAAAAAGAAGAGTATAAAGTTATTGGTGAACGTTAGTCCATTGATCGAAGTTGTCTGGATATAAGAACACTTCACTTTCTTCTTTTATGCGCCATTTCCCTTCAGGACATGGGCGATGATGGACCTTCATATTTTTCTTTCCTTTTCAAATCTAAGCGATATTTTCCCCATATAAGGTTGTTGCTTTTTCCTGTCTGCTAATCTTTCAAAATACTACTTCTATTCTTTACTACGTTTTTCAAGACCATTCCAATTCCACTCTCATTATGACCCCATTATTCATTCATTCATTAAATGTTACCAGAATTGGTGATTAAGTAACAGCAAGCCTCCTCAATATTCCAATACTCTTCTAAGTATTCTAGTTGATTTCAATGATGTCATTGTCCTTAAACTTACAATTCTAGTCTTTACTAGGCACTTCAAGATCATTCCAAGCACTCTCGTAATGACACTATTATTATTCCTTCATTCATGAAAGGTTCCCAAAAATAGTAAATGGTTGCTTATATTGAAGATTAAGTGACAGCAAGTCTCCTCAATATTTCAACACTCTTCTCAGTATTCCAGTTGATTTCAATAATGCCATTATCCTTAAATTTGCAATTCTAGTCTTTACTAGGCACTTCAAGACCATTCCAAGCATTTTCTGGATGGTTCCAACAATTCTTCAAATTTGCAATTCTTGTTTTTACTAGGCACTTCAAGACCATTCCAGGAACTCTCATGATGATCCCATTATTATTCATTTATTCATTAAATGTTCCTACCAATAGTAATTGGTGGTTTCCCTTGGAGTTTAAGTGACAGCAAGTCTCATCAATATTCCAACACCCTTCTCAATATTCGAGATGTTTTCAATAATGCCAATGTCTGGATGGTTCCAACAATTCCTCAAATTTCCACTTCTAGTCTTTACTCGGAACTCAAACAAGCCGATGTAGACAAAGACCGTACCCATCGGTGGCTCCGTATTGCAGGATTAAAAGCTGAACCTGAAGGTTTTATTCTTGCTGCACAGGACCAATGCTTGCTAACAAGAAATTACTAAGCACACATATTGAAAAATTGTGTTAGCCCAAAATGTAGATTCAGTGATAAATATCTAGAAGCAATTGAGTGGTCCATAATCTGCAGCACTTACGGAAAGGAAACTGCAATAAATTGGTATGAACACCACCCAGACCTAGTTACGGAGATAGGACTTGTTACAATTTTATGGGAATACGCAATACACACAAACGGAACAATCAAATTTAATCATCATGACATCGTGATTAGAAACCGCAAAAATAAAATGTGCTGCTTTATTGATATGTTGCAGTCCCTGCAGACTGCAATATATCTTTGAAATCTCAAAAATGTAGCGCATAAGAACATTACCAATTCCAGTTTTTGTTGGATCCCTCGGACTGATTGGAAAAGATTCCAATAGACATTGAAAGAATCCTTGGTAGCTCATGTCTTAAAGAAATACAAAAAATTATACCCACATCTTACGTAGGGCTTTAACTATAAAATATATGCGATTTTCTTTCAAAACTGCTTAGTGAAAAATATGCGATTTCTGACCTTAGTTCTCTGGTCGGGACACGGAATGAAATCCATATACACCAGAAACAAAAGAAAATAAAACATTAACCCCACCACCACCACCAACAACAACAACAACAACAACAATAATAATAATAATAATAAAAGATAAGAAATTCAGGGAGTATATGCTTATTGACATCGCAGTACCATCTGAGAGAAACACCTCCATGAAACTTATCGAGGAATTGTCCAAATACAAGGATGATCTGGAGATCAAGATTAACAGGATGTGGGGAATGAAGATTAAGACTGTACCAATAGTAATCGGAGCTCTGGGCCTCGTAAGAAAAGGAATGGACAATTTTACTAACAGTGTCCCAGGTAACATCAACATACAAGTTTCCCAGAAGATCGTCCTACTAGGAACATCACATATACAAAGAAAAGTGCTATCAATTAAATGGTAGTTCTCCTATAGGGCCTAAGGAACATAGTTTGAACCCGGCTCTACAGGATACAAAGCAGGAAACATAACATACACAAACAACAACAACAATAATAATGATAATTATAATAATAATAATAAAAGCGAAGTAAAATAAGAATAGAAAATAAAGTGAAAAAATTTATGTTAAAAAAATTCAAGTAAAAAGATATTTCAAGTTTTTTTTATCTATATTTAATTTTTTCCACACATCTAGCGGAACCGTCCGTGTTTTTTAACTCGACATAATGTACTTTTTTTGATGTGTGTATATGTATATATTTGTATATGTACATGTATACGCATGGGTAAGGATAGTATTTGCTGAATACCTATTTTTCCTTTTTTTCTTGTGATAACCGCCAATGAATGTCTACTTGACCTTTCATCGGGTATTGGTCATTGCGACAGGAAAACTCAGGTGTTAATCGTGCCGAAGAGTGAATGGCTGATGCGTTGTGAGTTCGCGAACAGTCGTCTACAGTCTTTGGAACCCTATATGTAAAAGAGCGTTATCCAATGTGCCGGGCGACTTTGTGTGGACTTTTGGACCCGTGTGTCACTCTTGGAAACACTATAAGAACGAAAAGACAGACCAAAAAGTCCAGTATGGCTCATTCGGTGGCTAAACAGAACCTACCTGAGGTCGAAAAATCTGCCAAGGGGAACACATTTCAACACAAATAATTTAATCTTCAGATCCCCAAAACCGGAATAATCCCAACGATGGCCCTGCGAATTCTCCAACTAGATCAACAATCATTCATTTAAAGAAAGAAAATATAAAATGGTCTCGTGAGGAGTACAAACTCGTTATGTTGCGTTGCACAAAACTCAGAAAAACATCACTCACCAAACATATGACATTTGGCAAGAAAAGTTTGGACAAGCAATTAGAAATTACATTGATGAAAATAAAGTAGCCATTGTAAGAAGGTACATCATGAGAAATAACTGATTGACAAATGGTGAAATTAAAGAAATAAAAAAAAATAACTTCAACCAGAATAGGTGAACCCAAACAGCATGAAAAAGAACTACAGGTGGATATAAAAGACACTAACATCAAATAAACCACAGATCATAATGAAGAAACTGAGATATATACCAATCACTGTGAAGATAATGCTGAAAGTTTAGAAGAGTTGAAAAGACGTGATCTTAGTTGCTCACAAACCTGCAATAAAATGAGTCCAAAACACATTGAACCAAATTATTTTATAGAAAATGAGAATATTATATAAGAAGACAAAGAAGAAATAATGAAACATATAAATCAGACACAAAATATTGAAATATGGGAACGAGAACGAGTCCCCAAATTAAAACCAACAAAACAGAACCTCAAAACTATTAAACTCTACAACGTAGAACTCAAATTAATTCTGGATAAAGTAGACCCATATAAATCTCAACAAAGCAATATATGAATCAGCAATAACAGCAACAAAAAAAAAATTAAACATCAAAGTAAAAAATTTCAGTCTCACAGACATGAAGATCCACGTTGGAAAAGAAAAATAGAAAAAAAAATTGAACAAATTAGAAGTGAATTATAAGTACTCAATGAACTGGCAGAGGTGGGGGAATGTAATGATTAGAAAAGGCATAAGAGTCAAAAGAAAATACAAAATTATGAATAAAAATGAAGTCCTATCAGCTAAAGAAAAAATAAAACAAAATATACAAATGAAGGCTTAAAGAATCAGATGTTATGTAAAAAGATCAAGATTCTACAACCAGAACAAAATTTTTCAAACAGATATGAAAAAATTTTACAGAGAAATAGGCAAGCAAAAAACAAACAGTTAACCCTAGCTCTAACTCTAACCCAGCACAAGACCAGAGACTTTTCACTAGAAACAGGCAAATATATATGATCGTGTGGATCCAAAATGCGGGTTCAGTGACAAATATCAGGAAACCATAGTCCATCTAATCTCAGGATGTTCTGTGCTTGCGCCAAATTAATATAAGATTTTTTACGATAGAGTGGACAATGTGCAAACACTTAGGAAGACCGGACATAACTGTCAAAACCCATAAAGAAAAAACTTGCCTACTAATTGGTGTTGCTTGCCTAGCGGACTGTAACATAGCAACCAAGTAATTTGAAAACTATCGACGTATAAAAACCTCGAAATCAAAATAGAAAAATGTGAAAATTGAAAACAAGAATAGTACCAGTTATAGTAGGTGTGCTTGGAATTATAAAAAAGAAACACAATCCCTGAAAATCCCAGCTTAAGAAAAATACAAATAATTGTCTTGATAAGTACAGCCTACACACTAAGAAGAGCTTTGTTCATGTAACACTAGTGATGTTACGTGAATTAGAAAAACAAATCATGAAATGTAGCCATAACAAGAGACTACTACCTGCATTAGGTCTTTCTGCAGACTTGGGAAGTAGTGTGACCATAGCAGAAATCGAAATATCGAATGGCGATTATAATAATACTAATAATAAAGTGCAAAAATTTTGGGAGAGTACTTGGAGCAACCCCGAAGTAATATAATCCCAATGCAGAGTGGATCAAACAAAAACAAGAAAGAGTCAACAATAAACCCGTTCAAAAATGGAAAAATATAACCTAGAATAATGGTAGGCAAACTCTAAATCCCCAAAATGGAAATCCCCAGGTAATGACAAGGTACGTAACTTTTGGCTCTATCATCTGTCATCAATCCATAAAACTCTTGCACAAACTCTATCAGTGCTTATGAATAATCCCAATGAAATTCCAGAATGGATCCCTGAAGGTATTACATATCGCCTACCGAAAACGGATGAAAGAGATGATTCAAAAAATTATAGGTTAATAACGTGTCTGTCCCCTATGTATAAAATGATCACGTCTGTCCTTATTATTTTCTCAATGAAAAAAAGCACTCTTTCCCTGGAAGAGAAGGGATGTCAAATAGGTCCATATAGTTACAAAGATCAACTAATACATAAAATGATCCTGGAAAATTGCAAGAAAAAAGGTAGAAATCTCAGTACAGCTTAGATAGATTACCGTAAATTCTTTGATAGGGTGCTACACTATTGGATTCTTAAAGTTTTGAAAATGTGCAATGTCTCTTTGGCCACAGAAAATTTCCTTAAACATATCATGAAACTGTGGAAAACCAAATTACATCTAAATCACACAAAAGTTACTGCCACTTCCAATTGTCTTGATATCCGTCGAGGAATCTTTCAAAGAGAAACCCTGTCCTCCCCTTATGTTCTGTCTGTCTTTAATCACCATTTCGCTTGAGTTAAAAATTAATAATAATTATGGATAGCAAGTACAAAAGAAAATGATTAATTACATTGGTATGGATTTCGGGTAAGATAAATGTGTAAAAGTTACACTGAAGTAAAGTAGGAAATACTGAAACACACTTAACAGATGTACATTTTGTCACAAAGTTTAGGGAACTGGAACAAGAAGGCTGTGAATACCTAGGAACTAGCGAAGAATCTTTATTTTCCCAAAGATTAAGGAACTGTATAAATACCTAGGAGTCAGCAAAGGTGATGGAATACAGCATACCTAAATAGAAGGAGAAAATAAGAAAAGAATACAACAGGTGTATGTGTCTGGTGTTAATTACTGAGTTGAATTCACAAAATAGAATATCAGCCATAAAAAAATTTAGCTGTCCCTGTGATTGAATACAGTTCCGGCATCCTTAATTAAACCATAACTGACGTTAATCGAATGGATGGCAAAACGAGAAAGCTTCTCACTTGCCACCGCATGCATCCTCCTAAGGCTGATGTTGTTTGTCTATGTTTCCAGATCCGAAGGAGGCAGAGGATTAGTTCATCTAGAACTGGCTTACAAAACCGCAAGAATAGGTCTTTAAAGACACCTGGAAACTACAGAAGACTGGATGGTGATCCGTCTCAAAGAACAGGAAAGAAATAAGAAACTTTATTCAGTAAAAAAATGAAAATTCAAAAAGGAATTTTAAGTGAGCGAGGAAATGCAAATAAACTACAATACACCTACTGAACGGCAATAAACCTAAAAAAAAAAAGTAAATGCAATGTACTAAATGCAGAAAAAATGCCTGTAACAAACAGGCTAATGTAGGCAAACATCGTACCAACCAGTGGTTACGCAATGCAAGGTTAAAAGTTGAAACCGCAGGCTTTATTCTTGCTGCACAAGACCAATGTTTACTAACTAGAAATTACCAAGCACACATAATGAAAAATTGTGTTGATACCAAATGCAGATTTTTTGATAAATATCCAGAAACAATTGAAGATCTTGTATCTTGTTTATAATACCCAGAAATTCATACACATATGTCCTCAAGGACACACGTCTCAGTGGATAAAGGCGTTGGTTAGATCCAGTGTCAGGACCCAAAGAGTGTGAGTTCAATACACGGTTAAGGCAGTGGAGAACTTTCAGAGGGAAATTAACAGAAGATAACTGATAAGTGACATCCATTAAACATGACACGTGGAACTAGAACAGTCTACCCCAGTGAGCGCAATAATGGGTTCAGTTCGTCATTCCAGTTACCTGAAGAAGGTCGCAGCGTACAACGGTCGAAACGTTGTGATAAATATGGCGATAAAGTTGAGGACAATAGTCCGAATAATGTAAATAATATCTTGTATCAGGTTGCTTAGTGTTAGCACGAACTGAATATAAATTTTGGTATGAGAGAGTGAACCAATACCTGCACCGGAAAATAGTCAACCTCCTCACGAACGAAACAATTTTAAGGGACTTTATAATATACAGATTGAACAAAGCTAATCGCCCAGACATCGTGATCAAAGACCACAGAAACAGAATGTGCTTTCTTACTTACATGGTAGTCCCTATAGATTGTAATGTATCTTTGAAGGTCTTAAAAAATCTATCAAAATACCTGATCTTGAACTGGAAATCTAAAATAGGTGGTAAATGAGGACATCAATAATTCCAGTTGGAGTGCTTGGCTTGGTTGGTTCCGATAGACTCATTAAATGGATTCCTCGTAGACTATGCCTTAAAGAAATACAAACAATTGTACTCACAAGTACAGCCCACGTTTTACGAAGAGCTTCATCTATGGAGAAGTCTTGTTTTTTTGAAAAAGTCATGAAGTCATTTCTGACCTTATGTCTCTGGTTGGGACCCAGAAGGAAATATGTATACAACAGAAGTCAAGGGAAATAATAATAATAATAATAATAATAATAATAATAATAATAATATATGTGATTGTCAATACAATAGACGTATACGAAAATAGATATGACAATGATACTGTCTACTGGTAATTGTGAACTATGATTTGACTGAAAATCAAAGATATATCCACAAATCAGTAAAAATATATGGAAAAGGAAAATAAAGGAAATACAAATGTGAAAGAAACAAAGAAAATATAAAATATAATTTAATTTTTCGTATTCATTCATTTTGGTTCTTTGATATTATGTTTATTTCCTTCCTTTATTTTTAATTTTTCATCAAAATTTAATTGTTTTTTCCTTTTTTTTCCTCTCTCTCTTCCTCTTATTCTTACTGACCTATCTTTTTCTTTCTTACTCATTTTACTGTTCTTTCTTAGACATTTTCTCATTTTTCTTACCCATTCTGTGCCATTTTCTTTCTCTTATTGCATTTTTTCTTTTTCTTTCTTTCTTTCTTCTGACATTTCTATCTTTCTCCCATCTTTCTTTCTTTTTTATTGCCTTTTTCTTTCTTTCTTTCTTTATTTATTTGTTCTATTGATTTTTTTCTCTTATTGCCTTTTTTTAATGTTTTACTTTACCTGTTTCTTTCTTTATCTTATTACTTGTTTTTCTTCCTTGTTTTCTTTCTTTTTTATTGCCTTTCTTTCTTTATTTCTCCTATTGATTTTGCTTCTCTCTTTCCCTCATTGCCTTTCTTTCTTTTTATTGCATTTTTTTCTTTATTTCTCTTATTGATTTTGCTTCTCTCTTTCCCTCATTGCCCTTCTTTCTTTTTTATTGCCTTTCTTTCTTTATTTCTCCTATTGATTTTGCTTCTCTCTTTCCCTCATTGCCTTTCTTTTTTTCTTTCTTTCTTGTTGCCTTTCTTTCTTTATTTCTCCTATTGATTTTGCTTCTCTCTTTCCCTCATTGCCTTTCTTTCTTTTTTATTGCCTTTCTTTCTTTATTTCTCCTATTGATTTTGCTTCTCTCTTTCCCTCATTGCCTTTCTTTCTTTTTTGTTGCCTTTCTTTTTTATGGCCTTTATTTACTTATTTCTGCTATTGATTTTGTTTCTCTCTTTTATTGCCTTTCTTTCTTTTTTGTTGCCTTTCTTTATTTATTATTTCTCCTACTGATTTTGTTTCTCTTTTTCACTCATTGACTTTCTTTCTTTTTATTGCTTCTCTTTCTTTTTTCCCCTTTATTAATTTATTCCTTCTATTTATTTAGTTTCTTTCTTTTTTATTGCCTTTCTTTCTTTTTTATTGCCTTTCTTTATTAATTTATTTCTCCTGTTGATTTTATTTCTCTCTTTCTATTATTGCCTTTCTTTCTTTCTTTCTTTCTTTCTTTCTTTCTTTCTTTCTTTCTTTCTTTCTGCCTTCCTTCCTTATTATTTAAGTGACTTTCCTTTGACAATATGTTTTCTTTAATCATGTTCATTATACACCCTGTAATATATTTTTCTATTCATTTTTCTTAGTTAACTTCTTTCTATTTCTTTATCTGCTTCATTTTTTTAATACCCCACATATACACACTCACATTAAATACCATGATCACTCGTGAGCACTGTGATTTTTTTTTTTTTTTTTGTTCAGGGAATATTAACCTAACAATACCGGTGTATTAATAGTCCTTTGGTAAATTCACATATCAATGAAGTGAAATTGTCAGTGGATTCAAGGTAAAAGAATCAAACATGCAAAGATCAAATATATCTTTTCTCAACAAGGAAAATGATTTAATAAAACAAAAAACATAGAGGTATAATACAAATAAAGAGATCATATTTAAATATAACTTATCAATATATTACTGACATTGATCTAAGAACATACTTGCATGTGATGGTGAGAAAAAAATTGGCGCGTACGAATAAAAGAAAATCTAAATGTACTTTAGCAACACAAATATGATCTGTCATTGAAAATAGTTTACAGCGGCAAAAAACGCTTACAATTCGAACAATGTCTGTACAAACACGATTCGTATGCCAAAGTTGAGAAAAAAGAGTTAATAGGAAAGAAACTCAGTCAGACTGATAGATAGATAGATAGATAGATAGATAGATAGATAGATAAAAAAACAGAATTATTCATTATATGATAAAAATAATGGTAGAGGATATATATATATATATATATATATATATATATATATATATATATATGAAAAATATACTTAAGGTGTGCTATATTTATGGGATAAAGTGATCAATATCAGAGATAGAGCATGTGAATATATATATATATATATATATATATATATATATATATATATATATATATATATAGTTTTAGAATGGATAAATGAACCGGCCAAATATAAGGAGGCGTGTACGCGTGTGCTGTTGTGCATACGCAGGCAAGCAAATAAATAATCGATAAATTTATGCATGAGATGTAAACGTAATAGTGTTCAATACGGTTATACAGAGCAAAAATATGTATTAATTAGTACATATACGCGTACCTATGTTTTTGGTGTGTAGGTACGCATAAATGTATTAATGAATACATAACCTTATATTTATATTAATATAAATATATATATGTTAAATATAAATATATGAATTTATTCATATTAATAATATAAACGTTATTAAAGTCGATATTTCGTATTTGAAATAGACACCATATATTTATTTAGTAAGCAGTCTATCGGCCGCGCATTCGGGAAATTTTAGTAAAGAAAATGCTTTTTCCAGTAGTAATAAAAATCTATATAAATAAAGCACAGTGTACGTGTGTCCGTCCGTCCAGTTTTCGATCTCGGAGAATCACAAACAATCTGAATTTAACTGGTAGTATCTAATGTTGTTACACGCGATTAAAAATTAAATAACATTCAAAGTTAAATTTAAATATCCGATTGGATGAAAGGATTAAAAAATAATTCTTTATTAAACATTTAATTTTAATTTCGTTTTTCATTACAATTACAACTGATACTGTCTAATTAAATCGTAATTAAAACTTAAACGGGGCACGCTACGATGCTCATATGTTTTTTTTCTTTTTCTAGCACGCGTACTGTGATATATTCGAAATATTGCATAGTTCAGGTTCCCTAATATCTTTTAAGAAGTACTTTATGTGAAGTGATCATAAAGAATGGGGACTTTAAAAGAAAGAAAAAAAAAAAACAGACAACAGAAAACTAGAGCTATAATAGCCAATAAATTAAGAAAAGTTCAATTGACTTATCTTGTTAACCGACTCATAGAACCCCTAATCATAGTCAGATATTTGGTAAATGAAGCGTTCTAATAATAATAAGACACACACAGACAGACAGACACACACACACACACACACACACACACACACATATATATATATATATATATATATATATATATATATATATATATATATATATATATATATATATAGGTAGTTCTTTCCATCTTATTTTCCTTCACATAATATATAATAAAACTATTATCAACTTATATGATTAAAATATATGTTTTTTATTGATATTTGTGGGTTTGGAATTTTCGTTTTTATATTAATAAATTTTTTATATTAAATAATATTATTTTTAACCATTTTTATATTTGTATATTTACTCGCATAAGTTATATTTTAATAAGTGGTTAGCATTTGTATAATGACACTTTCAGTCTTAAATATTTATTGTCTGTGGATGTGTGTACATGTATTTGTATATGTATGTATGTGTTGGTTTCCCTTTTTTCTTTTTTTCATAAAGGGCCGTGGAGATGTTCCCTGTCTCGTCACTTTGCGTGTGTGTATATATATCTAAATATATCTGGGTGCTTATGTATTATAATCTGAGTGTGTTTGGGTTGTTTTACGCGTGAGGTTAGGACCCCATTCACACACTCGGGATTAAAATGTAGACATATATTGTGAGAGGACTTGATGATGTAGCGTCAATTCTAACGTAATTTCAACGAAGAAATAAATTGAATAACATATGTATTTCTTCTTTTCTCCTCAGTAATTTTATAGTTTTAAACTTAATAGTGATTAAATTTGGATTTTAAAATTGGCAATTTTTAATTTTAATATCCAATTTTATCATATAATTTAATTATTATTGGTTAGAATAAATTCTTCTTTAATATTACCCGTATTTTAAAGATCTGAATAGCTATTATAACATGACTTCGTTGTCAAGCTTTTTGAATTTTCCTATACTTGTGTTTTGATTGGTCATTCTAGCTTTTGTAACAATGTTTTCCCCTAGCGAAGGATCGTTAATTAATTTGAAACTTTTAAAACCATTTATTTTACATTCAACATCATCACTTGATGAGACACCGAGGGTGTTGAAACAAAATGGCTATTTTTGTAGTGATTTTATAACATATTTATGTTATAATTTTTTTTTAAATAAATAATTATATCTGCTCTACTCTGTATTGAGCACTCTTTTAGGAATAGTAATTGTTGATTATTGGAATTCATTCCGTATACACCAATTATATACTTGGATATATATATATATATATATATATATATATATATATATATATATATAGATGAGCTGAAGATCAAATGTAGATCAGATATGAATAGGAATCTGACAAGATGATAAAATGAAATAAAGAACAAGAAGGAAAAGAATCTCAATCTAACATGTTTCATCTTTATTAAGGCCTCATCAGAGATTGAGAATAGAAATGAATAAGCAAAGAGACTTTCCTACATTGTTCTTTATCTCATTTTCTCATATATATATATATATGTGTGTGTGTGTGTGTGTGTGTGTGTGTGTGTGTGTGTGTGTGTGTGTGTGTGTGTGAAAATATATAGAAAATAGGAAGGAACTGGTTAGGTAAATAATCCAAAGTCCCTTAGTATTTTAGTTATTATTTTTAAAAAATAGTGCTCGATACAAAATAGAGCATAAATATAATTATTTATTTAAAAATATGATTCAAATCGCGACATAAAAGAAGTCCCATGTTTCAAAAACAAGAGCCGAAAACTTCAATATAATTATTTAAATTAAATTGAGTTAAAATAAGCTCTGTTCCATCCTCAAGCGAAATTTTTTTATTTCGCTTGAAGATGGAACAGAGCTTATTTTAACTCAATTTCATTTAAGTTTTCCCTTGTTTGAAACATGGGACTTCTTATGTCGCGATTTGGAATCATATTTTTAAATAAATATATTATATATATATATATATATATATATATATATATATATATATATATATATATATGTTTAATGCTTCCTTACATATGCACAATGTTAGCGATAGACACAGGCTTACACATAAAAACACATTTTTGTCAGCCGTAAAAACACATACGTGTGTCAGAGCGCTTACTTGTATGCGAATGTACATTGGAGTCGAAAATAAATGGCCATCATTTTCACGATGATCATATTGCAAATGCTTAAACATTGCTTCTCAAAAAATCGTGAAGAGAAGCATGTATTGTGCAGTTGACACTTCTAATCCGTTTGACAGATGGGGTTTAGTTGACGACTATCAGTTCATAATACTTAAGCCTCCAGAAGCAATCAGCAAATCCTAACAGATCTTAGATTAAAAACATGAAGAAGGAGTTGACAGCCGATGGGTCTGTTTGCTCAACATGGTCCGCCCGGTCTGGGGGTGTTTTCGACGAAGATCCGTATACAATCGGAAAGCTTTATATAAAGACAATCTCTAATTACTTGAACAAACTGTCCCCTTATTCTCGCGAACGTGTGACCGGTTCGGGAACAGGTGTGATCTGTTTGTTGGGTTCAAAAGAACTATTTCAGCGCATCCACTGTAAATATTGGGATGCGTCCTTTCAGACCATTCTTAACTAATTTCGGCTTTAATATTCATATCGACTTAATACGTATAGTCTCCTCCTTTTCCGTGGCAGGGTTAGGGTCTGCTGATGCGAGTTATTGACAGCCAGCAGCCTGACTCTTGACTAAGCGGTCGTAGGAATTGGGCGCGGTAATGACGCTGGTGGCTCGTTGTCGCACTAGGTTTTTGGACCTTCTCAAGACTCATGCAGCTTAGCGAAAACCGCAGAGTCAATTTGAGCAAACAAACAAAGAGGGCGCTCCCCATCCAATTCTTTCTATACGTGTATAATTGGCTTCCTGCCTTGTTGTACACTTCATGGCCACTTCTTCTCTCTTTCACTTTCCCTCTTTCTCTCTCAATCACTCTCACTTACTCTTCCTCACATACATATTCTCTCTCTTACGCACACATGAATACACATACACTCTCGTTTTCACGTTCTTCGTTCTCGATTACCCTTTTTCCACTTTTCACTCTCTATTTTAGAAATACAAAGAAGAAACCTCTATTTCTTTTTTCCCTTTCTTTCAAGTTTCTTTCTTTAATACATATATAAACACACTGTCTTTTTTCTGCTTTTTTTCTCTGACTTACTTTCTTATTTTCTCTTTCTCGCTTTTTATATACGCATACATGCATATTTTATACACACAAACGCAAAAAAAAACAAAAACAAAAGCATACCAAACAACGAGAAAAAGATGCGTGTGCACACACCACGCATGCGCAGTTATATATTTCATTTCAATCCTGCATGCAGATATAGTCACAAATACACATATATAACTGCTCATACGAACGCATAAATATTCCAAAGTTCAGGCGCATTTTCCAGATGAATTCGTTTGCACTTATACGCATATATGTGTATGGTCAGATAACTAAATAGAAACGATCATCATCTACAACAGTGACGCAAGCCCTTATAGAACCAGACACGAATATTTACTATAAATTAAAAAACACATAATCTTATACATTAGTATATTATTTGATATACAAGGACGCATATAAGGCAACATGGAATTGTACCAAAATTGTATACAAAATGTGATGCCTACCCTAAACTGTAAAAATCGTTTAAAAGTTATGGAAATACTTATTATAAAACAAAACTAAAAACAAATCCTTAATTATATCAATTATGAAAACAGACACAATGTACTGGTCGTATTTGGAAATTAAGAATGGTAGTAAACAGGTTCACCTAACACTCGGTTCACACTGCTTCCCAGTCTATTGAACAGGAGTAGAGGTTTATCCCTTGTTTTGTGTTTAGAATATGGTTTCCGGCTCCTTCTAAAGTCTTCTCATTCACTTTCAATCCCAGTAACTCCGTACGTTTTAGTAGCAGTATCGCCTTGCTTGGTGTAATATGATTAAAAAAAAAATGCAAACTTTCAGCAACCTTTGTACCGTCTACAACAGGACTTATACACTACATATTATACTATAACAAAATCATTTACAATGGCTAACATTTTAACCGAAAGCGATCTGAATCAGTAAACGTTTAGATAAATTTTACATCCATTATGCCATACAAGAAATATATACAAAAATTAAACAAAAGTATATTGTCAATATTGTTCAGCGAAACATGTATTAAAGAGGGATTGCTGTCTAAATACACAATTATTCATATATATATATATATATATATATATATATATATATATATATATATATATATATATCTTAAAATAACGTATTTAAGCGTTAGGTTTTATTATATGAGGATATTTCGTTGAATATAACAGGCAATGTAAGATTTTTTTTTTTTTTGCTTTCAGGCCAAATCGCTTTTCATCACATATAAATCTGTGAATGAATAATCCATAGATGAATTGGGTGAATGAAGGTATCCTAGCACATTCGACTGTTCCATCGGTCATCATCTGGTAAGAAACTTAAATGTTATATATATATATATATATATATATATATATATATATATATATATATATATATATATATTATGAAATGGACAATGTCCGACAATTATTTTAAGACATTTTTTTGTGTTTAACATTCTTTTTATCGATACATATATTTAAGTAAATGCTCTGTTTATAATAAACTGTATTAAATAACATTTAAGTTTAAATACAGTAAATTCTACCTTGCTAACCGAAGGCTCCTCTGTGGCCCAATGTGTTAAAGGCACGTCAGGCTAAATGACGGTTCCGTATAGGATAAAGGTTCGATTCCTGTCGGAGGACGAATATTTTCTATGAAAATTTCTCGGACATTCAGGTCGGTAAATGTTATTTAATACTGTTTATTATAAACAGAGTATTTACTTAAATATTTGTATCTATAAAAAGAATGTTAAACATAAAAAAATGTCTTAAAATATATATATTAATTATCCGTTGAAAAATAGTTTAGGAATGAATCGGTTAATTAAAGATGCTGCCAGTATTTAATGCGTGACGTGATGTCACGTGGCGTACTTTTAGTCAAGGTCATAATCACGTGAGCACGCGAGCGTCGTTGCTGAAGCCTGGTTTGTTTATGGGTAGCAATTTTCTTCTAATGTAGTTATCTTCTATTTAAAAAAAAATTTTCTTATTATATGAATGATGGAAAATTATAGTATCGTCAACTAGGATCCTGCGTAGATTTGAAGTAGATGTTTGTTGTTATGACAAGATGCACTTTGTTGAGAAAGTTGGCGAGAAAGAGATTTGGTGGTAAGACCAATGTATGTGAACGTTTTGTCATGATCAGAGGCGCAGTTTCCAAACGGACACTTAAGTAAATAGATGACATGGAACTTTTGTATCGTTGATTTTTTTTTATACAAGTGTTATTATTAGGATGGATGGTTTGAACATTTTATAATAGATAATGAATTTTAGATAGTTATATAGTCAATGTATTTTGACTGTGAATTGTTCTTTTAATAACTTTCTCGGCTTTCGTGTAGTTGGAACGCATCTGATTGCAGTTCTGGCTAGTCGTACCAACTTCATGAGTGTATACATATGTGGGATCAACAAAAGGTTCGGTGAGATACAACAAATATCTTAGTATCTAATATAATAGAAGGTTTCTTTGAATTGACATTGGCCTTCTATTCGCAGGAACGTGATATTTGAATTCCAAGAAGCCATATCGACGTGCCGAACACACACACACGGACACACTCTGCATGTATGTATGTTCATCTGAATCTATTAATGTTGATCTACATCTATAGATATATACATACACGTTGAGATAGATAGATAGATAGATAGATAGATAGATAGATAGATAGATAGATAGATAGATATGAACAAACTGGGATAGATAGATAGATAGATAGATAGATAGATAGATAGATAGATAGATAGATTGTAAAATATAAACAAACTAAGATATATATATAGAAAGATATGAACAGACAGAGATAGATAGATAGATAGATAGATAGATATGAAGAGAATGAGATAGATAGATAGATAGATAGATAGATAGATAGATAGATAGATAGATAGATAGATAGATTGTAAAATATGAACAAACTAAGATATATACATAGAAAGATATGAACAGAGATAGATAGATAGATAGATAGATAGATAGATAGATAGATAGATCTATGCTATTTAACCCTTAGCCTGAGGGGAGGAAAATAGACTTAACTTTCCCCAAGGGTATCTGCGCGAAAACTAATTGGCTCAGAATTCCAAATCGCCTTGACAATGTTTCTTTTTGAGTCATTCAACCCTACCGTAATTGTCTTCTCTGTCTGGTGGTCGAAGTTTTTGTGCTTATTCGTGATACTAGAGTTAGAAAAAGAACGCAACACCTAGTCACTCTCTAATGCCCCCAAACACTTTTAGATTTACATATTATACCTATATTATCCTATTGTAATTCTATTTGTGCCTCCCTTCCTTAGTTAACACGATCTTTACGTCCTGTCAATATCTCATAAATAATGGCTTACTCATCGTTTTGATCGCATGGAAAGAAGTGGAAAGAGACTACTTGGATTCAGTAAGAAAATGAATGACAGGAGGAAGGACAGATAGAAGTGGAGAGAGATCTAAGAACAGATACTACAATTTGGTCTCAAGCCAAAAAGCCGAGAAGCGAGGTATTCATAGCCTACTCCCCATGAGTTAGGATGCGACACAAGGTAAGTTATTTAACGTGAGAAACCCGAGCGTTTCCATTTGGATCATTGGTTAAAATTTACCCTGCCCTAGCTTGCAAGGGTTTGGACACAAAGCTTGCCTTAGCTGGTCATTGCCACTCAAGGCCAAAAGGCCGAGAAGCGAAGGCGACTGCAATAAAAAGTCCCAACTTTTCAGATGCACGGTATCGAACAAGTAAGGCAAAAATACAGTTACGATAAATAAAATAATATTGTCTACTGAATATTTTAAAAATTATAAGAAAGAAAGAAAGAAAGAAAGAAGAAGAGGGTCTTGGAAGTTGCACATACTAAAATAGTATGTGCAACTTCCAAGACCCTCTTTCTTGATAGAAATTCCGATCAATACATAAATAAATTTTGATGGGTAGTATGGTGGTATGAATTATATATACACTTACATCCAAGCATTAAAATATACATGTGAACTTGCATATTAACACACATAAAATGTATAAATACTCCGCTGCCTCTGTCACACGAAATTATTACTAATATACAGGTAGCGAGGGTTAAATTGTCGCCATTTTGTACTTTTAATTTCGCGCATGCGCTTTATTTGTTTTCAATTTTGTCGATTGCACAATATAGAAGGTGAGTTGGGCACTGACTGTGAGGAAAAGATCACTATGATGCAATTCACTCCGCTAGAAATTCGGAAACGACATACGGTACTGCTTGGCATTCGCACCGGAACCTCCACTACGAAAACTTCCGAGGTGTCAATATGAGGACAGTGCAGAGGATTCGGAAAGAGTTGAATGAGTCTAATGGTGATTTAAAATGTGATGTTAGTGTTATTTTCATTTTTGCATCATTTAGACGACAATTTATCCATCGCACACTTTACATACATATAAAAACCCACACTCATACATTATCATTAACTTTCATACATATCAACACTTTCACAACCATGCAAACTTATTCACACGCTCTAACACCAAAAGTCGTAAACTAACACCTACATGCAATAACACTAAAATTCACACATGCACAACCATATACAAGTTTTTGATGCACACTAAAAGACATTATAATAAATATACCCACGCTCTCAGCGACAAGCTTATAGATATTTCAGAATGTGCATTAGCACCCAAATAAAAACACAAAGAAGAACACACGCTTCGCAAACAGGCATGTAAATAACACATGATTCCCAGTACACGCATACATACAGTCACAATAACGCCACTAGCCACATCCACTAAACTATGTACTTACACTTTTACTCTTTTACTATGCAAATATGAATGCTGGCAAACACTGTTACACTCAAGTACACAAAACACACACGCCTCCATCGACCACACACACACGTGTTAAAACGTGTACAGATTTGCACACTGGCAAAAGTGTTCAAATATCAATATACGCAGGCGTATAAATGCTTGGCATACAAAGTATTGTCACCGCAAACGCAAACACATCCAGAAGACAGAGTGGTAGTGAGGGCGGAAACACAGGTTGAGAAATATTTGATTAATTCTGAAGATTTTGTACAGAGAGAAAAGGTTTAAGTAAGGCCAATCGTATTCACCAGGGGTCTCTGCCGCAATTGATGTAAAGAGACCAATGTTAACTAGGGAGACATTGGCGGTCACCACAATGGCAACCATGGCTTTGACTGTTTTGTTGGTGGAGGTGGATACAGCAGCGGTGGTGGTAGGAAAAGTAGTGGGAGAGGTGGTGTCGGTAGCGTTACTCACAGCCTGGAGGGACTGAGTCTCCTTGAGTTCACCATAGAAAACGCTGAGGCGTCGAGAATCTTAGCAAACGTAGAGAAAGTCGGAAGACATTGGTTTGTCGGTGTCCAAGACAAATATGGCCGATCGATTGAGTATTGCAGGAAAGTAGAACAGAAGAAGATAGAGAAGAGAAAGAGACATTTTGGAACCTTAAGCAATTGATTGCGGTTTGGATTATTTTGCAAATAACATAATTCTAAAACAGTAGGACTTGGATCACACACACACACACACACACACACACACACACACACACACACACACACACAAATACATGATACTTTTCTGATTTACATAAGAGTGTCCTAGATTAAATTCTTTTAAAAGAGTCTTTCAGTACATTTCGAAACATCGCTAAGTGTGGAACATGGATGTAAATGAGTGAATAAAATTGTAATGTATATATATATATATATATATATATATATATATATATATATATATATACATAGACGGAGTATGAAAACAAGAGGAAAACTATACTAAATTTTTAACCGACTCGTTTCGTCATCTAACGGACTTTATGAAGGCAAATATGATGGTTTTATTTTGCTAAAAATTCATATTTGACAGTTACTCATTTTTTAAAATTTAAGAACTCTCATGAATATAGATAGATAGATAGATAGATAGATAGATAGATAGATAGATAGATAGATAGATAGATCATAGTTCCTGGCAACTAGTGTCATGATATCTCTTTTTTGATGTTAACAAAATTACAAACCCATTGCAGATTTTTAGGCCAAGTGGAAGACTGAAATTCTATTTATTCACGTCAACTGTTCACCGCTTCGTTTAGGTGAATTGCTGACCAGAAATAAACTGTATACACCTTAATTACGACCAAAATGAATGTCACTTATCCCACGCTCAAACCAAGGAATACTGCATTTTATGTACACTGTGAAGATTTTATAAACACTGAGTGAATGTCGCTAAGTGAATGTCGCTTTTTATGAGATAAATTCTGGAAAGCCTGTCGAGGGATTTTTCTAAATATTTAATATGACATATAGTTGAATACTTTATGTTTAGGAACTTAGCTGTACTAATGCTTAAAAATAATTTATAGAACAGAGAAGAAAATATTGCTTGATCTTGCTTAACACGTCAAGACGGATAATTCAAGTCCATCAATGTATCAAAAAATCCCGGAAAATTGATAGTGCGTCTGAATGTATATATGAAACTGTATGCCTAAACATGAAGATATACGCACTTGTACAAATCAATAAATTATGTGCGTCTCTCTCTCTCTCTCTCTCTCTCTCTCTCTCTCTCTCTCTCTCTGTACATATATATATATATATATATATATATATATATATATATATATATTTAGGCAGCAATCCTTCTTTCATACACATTCCATAGAAATAGTTTGTTTTATGAAAAGTTTTCATTTTTTAAAAACACGGTTACGATATTGTGTTCATATTCAAAGTTAATATTATTAAGCGTTGTTTTTTTTTTTGTTTTTATTAATAAGGCTTTCAATATTTTTATCCTTTTTGTGCACGTAGATGATGCTATTATATTTATATTTCTTATTTAACTGTTAAAATATTTCATCTTTGAAAATGGCTAAATGTATAGCCGAAAGCGCTTGGATAAAAAAAGAATATTCGGACAGTTTTTGTATAATTTATCATCTGAAAAGAAAAAAAATTATTAGATCGCATGAGAAATCGTATAAAAAACTAAGTAAAAGCACCTTGTATGTCGTATTCAATGAAATATGTATACACACACACACACACACACACACACACACACACACACACACACACATTGACATATATATATATATATATATATATATATATATATATATATATATATATATTGGTGTATACGGAATAAATTCCAATAACCAAAAAATATATATTACTTTAAACGTTATTTTTAATGGATAGACATATTTGGTTAAAGGAACAGCTTATTTATTAAAAATTATATTTATTTGTTTTTCATCTATCTGATTGAAATACTGAAAATCTTATTCAAGAAGACCATGAGCTCTCCAGCAGGATTTGAGCTTGCGCCCCCCACCCTCTGTAAAAAGGGAACCGTCTTTGTAAAAATAAATATATATAATGTTTAATAAATAAACATGACGTCTACTTAAATATGGGCATCCACAAAAAATAACGTTTAAAGTGATAAAATCTGTCAGATTAATAAATAAAATATCCATTGCTTCTTTAGAATATTAAAAATTAATAGTAAATGTCTGCGTTGTTTTTACACACTCCATCTACAAAAAAAAATCAGTAGCATGAATGCTAAAAAAAACATAATCTAAATCTTAATTCAAGTGCCCTGTCAGTCGTCTTCAATTTAACCAACATAAAAGAGCGACTGCTGCCCAAATACGGTGAAATAATGGATAGCGGCTCGGATTCCAGTCGAGTCCATTATATTCATTTACGTTCTAATACCCTTGGGAAAAGTATGAATCCTCTTCCCCCTCCAGCTATGGGTAAAATAGCAGGACAGACTGGGTTCTATAGCCTTGGATGGCAACTGACCTAAGAGAAGGACAACTCTGAATTCAAAACCTGAAAAAGGTTTTTGGGTACCTTGTGGCATGTTAATGCACCAGGTCTTTGTATTCAGCCCTTCAAAAGGTGTTTTGGGTTCTACAGAAAGCCTTCACCATTATAATCAAATCATATGTGCAGGTGTCTGGCTGTCAGATCCTAAGAATTGAGCTGCTTGACACTCATATGTCGATAAAACGACGGTAGACTCAGTAGTGTGTGTGTGTATATATATATATATATATATATATATATATATATATATATATATATATATATATATATAATATATTTATATATATATATATATATATATATATATATATATATATATATATATATATATATATATATATATATATATATATATATATAGGTAACTATACTGTCTCGAAAAACCTTCGAATTTTTGATTTGCCAATAATCAAATCAATCATGAAGGAAAAAAAAAGGTTTTAAAAAAGAAAGAGCTAGAAACATGAAAGTCCGTCGAAAAAAATCGCACAGATACAGGTTCAAAGTTCAAAGAAAAAATCCCGACACGAGTAAACAACTAACTAACAAAAGAGCTCAATACAACCGTAGAGCAGACCTAGATAAACCTAGTGAGCCAGACAAACCCCTGACGATCCGCTTAGGTGAAACCTGGGTAGGTTTGTCTGGCTCACTAGTTTTATCTCTCTCTCTCTCTCTCTCTCTCTCTATATATATATATATATATATATATATATATATATATATATATATATATATATTATGTTGGATTGTTTCGAGTTTGTGACCCTGGGTTTCACGCTTTCGCGATCATCAGACAAACTGATTATTTTTTTTAAATTTTGTATTTATGTAGGTTGCGTGTTATTATTATCTGAGTTCGATTTCGAGTAGAATCCATTACATTCTCTTACGTGCAAATTCCCTTGTGAAAGCTATTAATCCTCTTCTCTCTCCAGCTATGGGTAAATAGCAGGACAGAGTGGGTTCTATAGCCTTGGATGGCAACTGATCTAGGAGAAGGACAACTCTGAATTCAAAACCTGCGGAGGGTTGTTTGGGGGGACCTCATGGTATTTAGTGCATCAGGTCTCTGTATTCAGTCCTTACAAAAATGTGGTTCGTTCTGCACAAAGCCTTGACCACTATAATCAAATCATACGCGCAGGTATTTGGCTTGACAGTTCCTACGAACTGAGTTGCTTGACCCTAATGTGTCGATAAAACGACGGGAGAGTCCCACGTATATATACATACATATATATATGTTTGTGTGTGTGTGTGTGTGTGTGCGCGCTATTTATGTATATCTTAATTCACACACACACACACACACACACACACACACACATATATATATATATATATATATATATATATATATATATATATATATCAGACTAAACATCATACATATTAGCATAGAGTAAGTTCGAAAATGCATCGGAAATTTCTTCACTAAATTATTGCACGAAAATTGATTTCACTATAGAGCATAATGCAAATTAATTTACTATAAAAATGCCTTGCAAATTGTTTTACTAAAGATTGGCAATGGAAATTGCTTGACTATAGAAATGCCTAATAATTTGATTTACTGTAAAACATGCTTTATTATAGTAATGTTGAGTAAATCAGCTTACTGTAGAATTTAAATGGAAATTGCCTTACTATAGGAATACAATGAAAATCATATATTATTTACTTCTGTCTTTATAAATATAATGACACCGTAAACTATTATCTTACTGAAGTTCATCCAATACAATGCCATAGAGTCACTCAAGGTAGAGGGTTAATAAATGAGGTGTGCAAAATAAACGTTAGTAAAGGATGTAGTCAGTGAAGATAACGAGGGTAAGTGAGATAGCGATTTGTCCTCAAATTGAGGATGTTAAGATTCTAGTGAACTGGGAAGTATCCATGCGGGAGTTCCACAAAGTAACGGTTCTTGGAAATAAGCTTTCTGAGTGGAACAGCAACAAAATAGGTAGGAAATGAAGATGATTCAATCCTGTGGATGTAACAGTCAGGGTTCGGGCTTCAAGTATCGTAGTCTGTTTTCTTTTTTCTTAGAGGAATTAAGCAATAATTATAGATGTATATTATTACTGACTTTATTTTACCCCAGTATAAGGAGACAATGTTTATGCTTCTTTTTTCTTTCTGTTACCCACAGACCTTACATCTACTTCTCTGATTAGTTTTCGTAATTTACTGCTCCAGTTCTATCGTGTCTGATAGTTAAGTACATAATCTTGCATGTTCGGTTTTCAGGATGCAAGAGATTATTAACTGTACCGAATTTATACAAATGTTACTATTAAAACAAATCTATTTGTGTAGATGAAATGCGCCTATATTATACAGATAGATAATATAATCGCGAAAGCACAGATGAATATGACTTTAAAATCGTATTTTCTGTTGTCGAAAATACAGTAGCTTCCAAGATGCACACATTCTCCGTTCTTCTGTGTACCATGTCCCTTCAGAACGTTGACGATCATGGCTCTCCACATTTACCTGGCCTTTGTGGCTGTTAATAATTTTTTTTTTTTTGTTAGCACTCCTAAAACCTTTTCTGCCATCCATTTACTGAAGCTCGCTAGATAGGTTATACGCTGTTTTTCTCTTGCCTGTCATCAAATTTTCCAGTTGTTTAATTTTTTTTCGAAAAGTCGTTGCACAGATGTTCGGGCCCAAGATATTCTTAGCCACCTTCTGTAGAACCACATTTTTGTTTCTTCAAGTCACCTCTTTATCTGTCAGGATAGGATATTGTCCACTATTCACTGCCATATAGAAGGACTGATATTACAGTTCAGCAATATTTAAATATACTCAATGAAGGCGAATTCATTATACATTTATTCATAGGATTATATTAGTCGAAGATAAATTTTTATTGATTTCAATAAGAGCTATTTCAGAGTCTAAAGAATAAAACGTATTTATTTCTTACAATGTATTTAATTTGCTCCTGTCTTTTTTCTGTTTCAAAAAAGTCACTTTTTTATTGTCATGAATACCACGATCATGAGTGGAGACTGACTGATGAATGCCGGGATACGAGAGAGCTACTTTCTTTGGGAAAGTTCTGTTAATATGTAACAAGTGAGGTTGAGTGTGAGATATTGGTGGGAGTTTGCAATTCTGCCGAGGTAATTCTTTAAGCAATGCAATATCCATCTTCGAAGACACGGGGTATATTTTCAAAGTTTAAGAAAGAATTAAAACGCCGTACCGGCAGCCTAGGCTCAGGGAAAACGATATATCTTTTGGTGATTTTGACTAGCACCCCCTCCCCCGGGACACGAAATCCCACTGAAACTTAATTATTACCTGAAGTCTCGAAATAATTAAAGAAACCAGTTAAAGGAATAGCAATTAAAGAATTGCTAAAATAGCATTCCTTTCTTTTAATAATTTCACCCCAAGCAAGGCAATAAAGCTACTAAAACGCAAGGGGTTACTGAGTGTGAAAGAACATGAGAAAAAGGTGTGTGTGTGTGTGTGTGTGTGTGTGTGTGTGTGTGTGTGTACTGATTCCTTGCGGTGAGATAGTGTGTATGTGCGTATGTGTGTGTGTGCGTGTATATGTACAAATGAGTTTACTAATTCCTCGTAGTAAGACAATATATGTATGGATGGGGAATATACGCACGCATATATACACGCATGCTGACAGAAACACACAAAAATGGAAACAGATCCAAGAGCACATAGGGGTCAGTAAAACATTAAAAGATAAAATGCCGATAACTAATTTATCATCTCGCTGGACCAACCTTAATTGTTTTATGACCCTTCGCGCAGAACTCTTCATTGCCAATTCAAGAAAGAAATTCGGGTTACCAACACACAGAGAATGTCTCATATCGAGAATATTTAACATTGAAAAACACAAGGAAAAAATTAATTATTTTTAATAATATGTGGAAATCTCCGCTTTTACATGAAGACGGTCGCGAGACCAGAAACGTGTGTCGTAAAATTATGTAAAACAATGCATAATATTTTTTTCTAAATAAATCCACATTACAACCAAAAACGTTTGCGGCACCTCTCTTCTCTTCTTTTTAATATACATACTTTTCTCTCGTTGGAACCACTACAACATATTTTTATATATATATATATATATATATATATATATATATATATATATATGCCAATCTGTCCATACCTATCTATCTATATCTGTTTATATCTATCTATCTATCTATCTATCTATCTATCTATCTATCTATCTATCTATCTATCTATCACAGTGTATTCATTATCTATCTATCTATCTATCTATCTATCTATCTATCTATCTATCTATCTATCTATCTGGTCTGTTCATGTCTTTCTGTCTGTCAATCTCACTATCTATCTACCCCACAATTTACCTACCTATCTATCTAGATAGCTAGCTACACTCACATTTATATCTGTCCGTATATCGATTGATCGAAAGATCTATTCACACCTATATATGTATAAATCTATATGTCTGTCTGTCAATGTATCTCTTCATATCTATTTGTATGCCTCTCTATCTATCTAGCTAGCTAGCTAACTTAGCATGTTCATATTTATATCTCACTCTTATTATCTCCGACATAGTCATGTCTATCTATCTATTTACCTATCTGTATATCTATCTGTCATTCCATATCTATCTATCTCAGTATGTTCATATATATCTATCTCCAACATGTTCATATCTATCTATCTGTTCATATATATCTGTCTAACATTCTATGCATTTCAGTCTGTTCATACCTATTTATCTATCTTCCTCTTTCCAAATATATATATATCTATCAGTGTATATCTATCTACTCATTCATATCTATCTATCTATCTATCTATCTATCTATCTATCTATCTCAGTCTATTCATAACCTATTTTCTATCGATCGATCTATCTATCTATCGCTTTATTTATCTCTCTATCTCTGACTATTCATATCAATCAATTTGTCTATCTCAATATTTTCATATCTCTCTTACTATGTATCTATATATTTAACATTTCCTATCTATCTGTTTCTATCTGCCTATTTGTTTTTCTATTTTTATCTATCTTTCTAAGTATTATATATATATAAACACACAAAGATATATATATACACACACACAAACACACACACACACGCATATATATATATATATATATATATATATATATATATATATATATATATATATATATATATATATATGCCCAACTGTCTATTAGTTTGTCCATATGTATCTATGTATCTAACAATCTCTGTTCATATCTATCTATCTATCTATCTATCTATCTATCTATCTATCTATCTATCTATCTATCTATCTATGTGAAACTGTTCATATCTATCTATCTATCTATCTATCTATCTATTTCAGTCTGTTCATGTCTATCTCTATATATATCTCTGTATCTAACTAACTCTGTCGATTCATTATCTATCTATCTCTTCATATCTATCTATCAAATCCGCCTCGGTCTGATAATATCTATCTATCTATCTATCTGTCTATCTATCTCAGTCTGTTCATGTCTATCTCTCTATCTATCTCTATCTAACTGTGTCGATTCATTATCTATCTATCTATCTATCTATCTATCTATCTATCTATCTGTCTGTCTGTCGGTCTGTCTGTCTCTGTCTTTTCACATTTATCTATGCATCTATCTATCTGTTCCTATATCTCTATATATCCATCTGTTTCCGCAAATCAGTCTGTCTTTTCATATCAATCATCTATATCTATATATCTATCAGTTCTTACCTATATATATATATATATATATATATATATATATATATATATATATATATATATATATAAACTTCCTTAAAATTATACTTTATTTTTCTCTTATTTAGAATAAATTTAGATTTAGAAAATTGAGTAAGAAAAATACCAACATTCTCTTTCGAATAGTTTTTATTTTTCTAAGTACTCTCAATCTTATCTGAAACCATCTTCGGGGGTTTAAGTTGTCTGCGTATATGCATACATGTTTCTTTGAATTTAAAACATTTCAAGTGTTCGTTTTTATTTACTGCTTATGCAGCGTTCTAGATTTCAATGTTCAAAGTTCACGTGTTCTTTTGGGCTTTTTTTTTTCAGTGTAAGAGGAGTAACTTTTTTTTTGTTCATACGCGTCTAATAATTTTTTCATAAACATTGAAGGACTTTCTTGCTATATTCATAGATGACTTTATTTATTTTGGCTTTTATCTCTCTTATATAAAGTGATTCAAGGATTTTTAATTTTTGTTTGTTATTGATTTTATGTAATATAGATGTATTTTCAACTAATATCCGTCTAATCTGCGAGTGTGTCTATAAGTGCTCTTTTAAGTGCTGATATATTGAACTATGTTCAGCCAAATAAAATGTACGTCTTTTTGTTAGTATCATCGCAGTAAAGCCAATGTACGTATTGACATTATTATAAATGATATAATATCCTAAAGGACATTTAAATTGATATACAATGTTAGCCTTTTACAAGATGCTAGCAGGAGGAAAAGATTTGTTTTGGACAATTTAGTAAAGGATATAACTCATTTTAGTCTTTTTTTTTTACTTGGATCAGTGGTAGATATATTAGTGTTTATGGATTTTTAGAATTTTTTCTTTCTGTTTATAGTTGAAATGCATTTGATTACGATATAGTAATTTAATATGATGATGTATTGTATTCATTTTTATTTATGTTAATAATTCTTCATACCTAACTATCGGTAAATCTATCTCTCATTTCATATCTGTCAGTGTATGTTCATACCTAACTTTCTCTACATCTATCTAACTCAACCTGTTCATTATCTATCTATCTATCTATCTATCTATCTATCTATCTATCTATCTATCTATCTGTATGTATGTATGTATCAGTCTATATATCTATGTTCATATCAATCTATCTCTCAATCTGTTCATATCTCTATTTACATGTATCTATCTATATTTATTTATATGTTCTTTATATTTATCTATATGTTCTTATTTACCTATTTATCTATATTTTATCTATCTACCTATCTTTTTTAACTACATATATATATATATATATATATATATATATATATATATATATATTAATTTCAATAAAGGTGCAATTAATTTACAAATTCATGAAGTTCTTATTATTGCACCTTTATTGAAATTAAAATAACTGATCCAAGTGCAACTTTCGGATAATAAGTGCGACATTACTGTAATTATTGAACAATATAGTTCATGCCACTTTGACGGAAAATTTACCAGTAAAAAAGAATTCTCTTATCACTATATTTCTACAAGAACGCACAACCTTAAAATTTAAATTCAAATTCAGCGTTGTGACTGCACGCTCCAAAACAATAACACATTTCTCATAGCATTTTTCGGATTACAATACATCTATTTTCGTTGTCCTCTTATTACTGAGAGTAAAAACAAGAACAAAATCTATTCCATACCTGAGGATGTCTGTAGGAACAGACGAAAGCTTGTAAAAATAATAAGAACTTATGCAACTGAAATTTATAAAAGAAGGATCTTTTCATGCATAAACAGGTTTTTGTATATTATTTGAATTGTTCGCGAATATGGATTTCTCGCCAATTAAATTATTAACCTTTGTATTTGTTTTTTGTATGAATAATTCATGAATATATATATATATATATATATATATATATATAACTGATCATATCTATCTATCCATATATCTATCTATCTCTATATATCTATCTCTCTATCTACCTGTCTATCTATCTATCTCTTCATGTCTTTCTTTCTATCTATCTATCTATCTATCTATCTATCTATCTCTCTCTCTCTCTCTCTCTCTCTCTCTATATATATATATATATATATATATATATATATATATATATATATATATATATTATGATGATTACTATATAACCATAAATTATGGATAATCTAATTTTCTCGAAGACAAAGAGGTTTTTTTGCCAACCCACTTTATGAATGCTATGAACTATATGTTTTAAACTGCTATTAACAATAGCTGCGTGTGACATAACTTAAAAAGTTGACTTAGAGAATTTAACTTTCACAGTTTGTATTAAATTCAAGATATGCAAAGGAAAAGGGGCATAACTCTTTTGATTTGTATGAATGGATGTAGGAACAAAAAAACAAAGATGATGATAAAATCAACAAAAGTCAGGAAGTATTTGAGAGCCATAATCGCCTATAATCTCAAAGAATGATGTACATACAGAGAAAGATTAAAGTAAGAAGTTTTGAAGAGTTCAACGCTTACCAAAGATCAGGATATCAAGAGAAACAGAAAGAAACTGTGAATAAGCTACTTAAGGATTCTGTGTGAATATAGAGCCGAACACGCAATATGCAGGTAGAGTGTTACTGAATGGGTCATGTGCTCTGAACGTAAGACGAGGAAGTAGGAATGAAGGTTATAAGATATAGTATACTTAAAGATTCACCAGGAGGTGAAGACAGTAGTATGCTGGGAAATATTCAGCCGGGAGTTTATTCCACAAATTAGCAGTTCTTGTCAGAAGCTTTCTTATAATTAAGTCACTTAAGGAATGAGAGAGATTCCACCGCGTGAATGTAGCAAGATGGGTATTCCTTAATATTATTATTCAAACAATACAAGACCTAAGTTCCACACAAATTAGAAGGTAATGAATGGTGGGTGTTGTAAGGGCGTATAAGATGGAACCAACGTTTGTCTCTTAGGAAGACATATAGGGTTGACTTGAAGTTGTCAAGTTGTAAGGATCACGAAAGCATCCCTTCAGGAGTCCATTCCACATTGCATCAGTTGTAGGGAAGAAGCTGTCTGAATGTAAGTTAGTCTTTACAAATGGAATATGAAGGGAATCTAAATGAATCAACTCAGTTTACGTAGCATGGCATGCCATAGCAATGAACTCCTGAACTAGTGGACCTGAGGAATGTAGATCACACGAACATCTCGCATAGAGACAGAACAGCGACTCGCTAGCAATATTTTGTTTGTGCGAAAAGAGTTGATGTGTGGAGAATAATTCATCACCCAAAAGGACTCGCAAACGATTTTGATCACGGTCGAGGCTGGAAAGCGAGGATTGAGCTGCTCCGGCCCAGATGTGGCAGAAATACTCTATGGTTAAAAAGATTTGATACGCCGATATTAAATAAAGGTGCTCGTTTGAACCATTGCCATGGATATAGCGGTAGTCTAAGAAGAACGTTGTGATTTTTTGTCAGTGTAAAAGAGGTTGTAGGGTAGAAAATATTTAATCACCCACAAGGCTGTTTTTACGCTTTTGAATTCTCTCAAGCCTAGAAAGTGAGTATTAGGCAACTTCAGCCAATATATGACAACAATAGTTCCTTTTTGGTCTGGTCTTACTCTTGTATTGCAGAGGGAGTCAGATACTTTTGGGAGTGGTACAAAGAAACAGAAAATTCTTCCAGCATCTTTAGCAATGTATTGTATAGATATGCTCCACTTGAAATTTGTGGTGAACTTGACCCCTAACAGGCTTTCAAAGCAAAAGCTTTAAGTAAAGGAGTGTCGAAAATTCAGGTCGGTTCAGTGATGATGAAAGGTTTTAGCTTAGTTTATGAATATCTGCCTATATTTCTGAGATCAGGTATTGCAAATATTTACACTATTTACATTTTTCGGACTGTTGTCCTCATCTTTACTACCATATTCACAACGTTTCAGCTGTTGTACGCTCCAGCCTTCTTCAGTATCTGCCTATATTTCTGAGATGAGGTATTGCAATGACTTATACTATTTATATGGTTCGATGTTGTCCTCATCTTTATTGTCATATTCACGACGTTTCGGCTGGTGTAGGCTTCAAACCTCTTCAGTATCTGCCCATATTTCTGAGATGAGGTATTGCAATTATTTATACTATTCACATCGTCCGGACAGTTGTCCTCATCTTTGTTGCCATATTCACGACGGTTTTCTTTTGTACGCTCCAAACTTCTTCAGTATCTGTCTATATTTCTGAGATGAGCTATTGCAATTATTTACACTATTTACATTGTTCGGACTATCTGTCCTCATCTTTTTTTGCTATATTCACAACGTTTCGGCCGATGTATGCTCCACTGTGGTCATAGTATCTTTTATTGGTATTCCAATATATACGAAGAACATATTTCTCTTGCCATTATACCATCATTACCAGCCTGAACAGTTACAAGGCAGGATGGTTTCATACTTTTATTGTTGTTTATCTAAATTCTGTTCTTACCATTCGAATCTTGCAGCAGAATTCAAGACTCATCAGACCAGGAAATGTTTTTCCTGACTTCTGTTTCCAAGTCTTTGTGATCCTTAGCGAATTGTAATTTCAGTTTCTTGTTCTAATCTGACAGGAGTGACGCCCGGTGTTGTCTCCTGCTGCTGTGACCCAACTACAAGGTTCAACGTGTTGTGCACCCAAAGACGTTCTTCTGGATACTTCCGTTGTAAGCAGTGGCTTTTTGATCTATTATTAACTATCACCTTGAACAAGACTCTCTATTCTCTTCTGAATTCTTTCATCAAATGGGTATCTCTGCACACGAATTGTCGTTCAGTGGATCATTCGCTGAAAACCCTAGAACCGGTTGTGTCAGAAAATTCTGGTTGGCTAATACCCGTTGCAGACAATTGCTTAGGCGCATTATTAATAATTCTTTTTCCAACAGCCACAGAATAAAACGATGCCAAACAGAACTTACAATCTTGGAAAGAAAGCATAATTTAGCGTGATCATCATTTCATCAAAACCAATATGCTGCAATTATCGATCACGATGACTTCTGGCTTCGTTATATAGATAGATAGATAGATAGATAGATAGATAGATAGATAGATAGATAATATTAGTGGTAAATATACACATACATGTAAAAAAAATTCCAAGAGGATAGAATCCAGGTAGAACTCAATGTCTAGGACAGAGTAAGGATATAATAAAAAGGCTTAAACACTAATATTCCATAGACACTCTCTCTAAATTCTGTTTTTATCTCCGGGGTTGTTTTTTCTGGTTTCTTTTTGAATTTGTAGGTCTGATAAATTGGATCGTATTTACGATTCCAATGGGCTAAATTATGACCATGGAATATTAGTGTTTAAGCCTTTTTTATATATATATATATATATATATATATATATATATATGTGTGTGTGTGTGTGTGTGTGTGTGTGTGTGTGTGTGTGTGTGTGTGTGTGTGTGTGTGTGTGTATAAGTGAATATTGAATCAATACTCAGAGGCGACAGACTGTTTCATGCTAGGCGCAATCGTCGGCCTGGCCTGGCCTGACGATTGCGTCTAACATGAAACAGCCTGTCGCCTCTGGTGTTGATTTCAATTTTCACTTTTATATTTATATTTGCATACGGTCTATGTCTGTTATTGAGCACTTTATCCCATAAATATAGCACACCTTAAAACTATATTCACACACTTCACATACACACACCTATACACACACACACACATATATATATATATATATATATATATATATATATATATATATATATATATTCTATGAAAATTTCTCGGACATTCAGGCCGGTAAATGTTATTTAATACTGTTTATTATAAACAGAGCATTTACTTAAAAACTTTATCTATAAAAAGAATGTTAAACATAAAAAAAAAATGTCTTTAATAAATTGTCGGACTTTGTCCAATTCTTAATGTATGACGTGTTTACATTTGATACGCCATGAGCAGTTATGAATGTACGAGATTCATGGAAGATTGAAGTTTATAAGCAGTAAATTCGACCTTGCCTACCGAACGCTCCTTTTTGGCCGTCGGTTAAGGCACGTTAGCGTAAATGACGGTTCCGTATAGGATGCAGGTTCGAATCCTGTCAAAGGACGAATATTTTCTATGAAAATTTCTCGGACATTCAGGCCGGTAAATGTTATTTAATACTGTTTATTATAAACAGAGCATTTTCTTAAATACTTGTATCTATAAAAAGAATGTTAAACATAAAATAAAAGAAAATGTCTTTAATATATATATATATATATATATATATATATATATATAGTAGGTGCAAAATTAGGCATACAGTAATGAAAAACAAAACGAGCGCACAAAATGTATTATATTGAATATGTAATCATATCAATAACAAATGTCTTCCAGTACCGTTTCAAAAACCATTTGCGATCCTCATCCGTTAAATTTCTACCCATCATTAAATTGAAACTTTACCTGTAAAACATTCATTATTATTATTATTACCTGTTAATAAACAAAAATCATAATAAACTAAATAATATGAAAATAAAGATATTAAAAAATATTTTAATGAATTAAATGAAACCTACAAGCACTATTATAATATCGGTTTAATACTTACTGTATACCTACATTTGCATCCCCGGTACACACACACACACACAACACAACACAAAACACACTAAATTTGATATCACTTTATATATATATATATATATATATATATATATATATTTTATAAATATATATATAATGCTGATATCGAATAATATATATATATATATATATATATATATATATATATATATATATATATATATAATTCGATATCACTATGATAGGTATTTATAAATATATACATAAATACATATACATAAATACATACATACACACACACACACACACACACACACACACATATATATATATATATATATATATATATATATATATATATATATTGTGATATCAATTTTTGTTTTATCAATATATATATAGATAGATAGATATATTTACACATATTTTATAAATATATATCATGCTGATATCGAATAATATATATATATATATATAATTAAATATCACTATGATATGTATTCATAAATATATATATATATATATATATATATATATGTATGTATGTATGTATGTATGTATGTATAATCGTTCGATATAATGTTTACTCATGCATCTACGTCTACGATCTTTCATACTATACATGTGTACGCGCGTCGCGTAAGATCACGCAATTGCTAAACAATATACATGGCACGCATTTGCCTACACGAAGGCGTATAAACATGTTCTCGTGTCGAAATTATTTAGTCATTAGATGAAGCGCCTGTTGCTGCTTTTGTCTTGTGAATGCTCTCTTTGTAGATCGAAGCTGAGAATCGTAACTAGATCCTGTATCGATTACACGTACCTTGTGCGTAGATCCATGCAAAAGCATGTAATAAAATATGATGATAGATTGGCGGAAAATCTTACAGACTCATAGATATAGTCCCCGGGAAAGAAAAGACAAGGAAAACTGTGCAAAGAAAGTCGGTAGCTTGAAGGTTCATTGTACCAGAAATGGAGCATGGGGTTTTATATTTCATTAAATCTTTGCATCTAATAGATACAAGCGCTAGAGTTGGGGAAGGGAAGACAGAGAGGATGAAGAAAAGAGAGAGATGTAAACAGAATGAAGAGAAAGAGAGATGTAAACAGAATGAAGAGAAAAGAGAAAATGAGGGAATTAACATGTGTGTGTGTGTGTGTGTGTGTGTGTGTGTGTGTGTGTGTGTGTGCGTGCGTGCGTAAAAGAAAAGGAAGGTAATTAAAAGAGACATTGAAGAATGTGGGGGGATTAGGCAAAAGAAGGGTTAAGAAAGAAGTCAGTGTTTCGCGTGTGGGGTGGAGATGAATAAAATGAAGCACCCAGGGAAACGTGGCTATATATTATTAAATCTTATAAAGCGACACAAATTGATTGAGTGCGGCCCGAATTGGTCAACGAAACGTAAAAATAATGTAGAGACGTAAGGCTTCGTTTTAGAACTACACCGAACTAGGAAATCTATCACCAGCATAAATATTGTTAAACCCTATCCAACCTTTTCACTTACATTATGGACATTTCACATAAACTATCGAGAAATATATGATTTTAACGCTCAAGAATTTGCCAAAATCGTTGATATCTATATACCTCGCTCGAGAATCAGTTATTTTACAAGCATAGGGTGTAAAACAAGATTTCTTTATGAGTGAAAAATTGAACAAACCTGAGAGGACAAAAATATAACTGTAACCACAGGGTTACAGATGAATTTCAAAGTTGGATATAGTGAGATTATTTAATTGGATAAATTATGTTTTATTTTTAATTTTATTAATTCTAGTCGAATCGATTGCATTCACTTACGCCCTAATACCTTCGGGAAAAGTTATGAATCGTCTTCTTCTTCCCCCACCCAACCTCCCTCCAGCTATGGGTAAATAGACAGACCGGGTTCTATAGCCTTGGATGGCAACTGGTCTACCGCAGAAAGAAATGGTAACCTATTGCGAGAAAAAAGTCTACCTCGTCAGTCATGTATCAAAAGATACATGATCGCCTAAACCTGTATCACGTATGGCATATAACTGACTGATTAGAATATAATTTGCATATATTATACGGGATTGTTTTTTAAGGAAAAAATAACCACCACAGGATAACTAATATTGGCCTCATAGCATGCCTATCAAAGTATATACGACATTATCATTATTTACACTATTTACATTCAAACTATTGTCCTCCTCTTTGTTGTTATAACATGCCTGTCAAAGTATATATGCCATTATCATTTAGGCACCTCGCCGTGGTGTAATGGCTAGCAAGCTTGTCTTGCTAGGTCCGCTACGACTGAAAAGTGAGTTCGATCCTCAGTAGGTTCTCCATACTTTCGGCCTTGTGCCACATCTAAGCTACACTTAGAAAATAACAATATGACATTATCATTATTTACATTCGAACTAGTGTCCTCATCTTTGTTGTTGTTGTTGTTGTTATGACAACGTTTCGAATGTTGTGCGCTTCGGCTTTCATCAGGTGTATTTTCATCAGGTGTATATCGATCCGAATCAAGGGAATTCTGAACTTTTATTTACAAAGACAGTCTAATCCCGTAGATAAAATAAAGTGCTCAGTTCGGATTACTCTGTGGCTTACCCGGATAGATAAACATCTGATGAAGGCCTGGAGCACAAAGGCCGAAATGTCGTGATAACAACAACAAATATGCTAAAAGTAGATGTTAAACAGTCAAAAGTTGTTTCAAGCAATAAATGTTAAGAAATTTCAGAAAGCTTCCGGTAATTAAAAGAAAAAGATTACACCTTTAATTCGTAAAGTCCACTCTCCTTGTTTACAAAAGAATTTCGTTGGATTATCAAATGTCACAAAAACTATATTTGTAACAGGATTCGATTACCTAGTAATAAATCAAGAATACTAAACCTACAATCAGGGCCGGTGGAAGTGTCTTCGAATGTAAGATTCTACCAGTTTTTGATTAATATATATAGGTAATATTCATATAAAATATAATTTTATTGTATTCTAATTATATAGGCACGCTGGAGTAATGGATAGCGACTCGGATTGAGGAATCGGTAGAACCGAGTTCGAATTCCAGTTAAATCCATTATATTCACTTACGTGCTAATACCCTTGAGAAATGTATGAATGTCGCCTCTAAGTGTTGACTTCAATGTTTACTTTTATATTTACACACGTTCTATCTCTGATATTGAGCACTTTGTCCCATAAATATAGCACATCTTAAGACTATATTTCTTCATAATATAATATATATATATGTGTGTGTGTGCGTGTGTGTGTCTTTGTGTGTGTATGTATGTATGTATTGAAGCTGAAAGGAATTTTATATCCATTAATTTTAATTTTTTCCAACTTACAAATAATTCTTCCCAGGCAAGGAAGAAATTCCATCAAGAATTGTCGAAACTTCATTTTGGAAGAAAAAATAAAAGTGATATGATTCAATATCTCAAATTTCTTAAGTCGTCATCAGAATAAGTAGAATGAAATTTGTGAGTGTTATTACAATTTTAGAAATAGTATCATGAGGCAATCTTTTTTTTTTAAAAAACAACCTATCCCAGTTCTTCTTTTATGTGCCATGACATAGATTTGTTATAGTTATCCAAAAGTTCCTGTCTTTTATTACTCTATGTAACTTTTTTACTTTTTACCAACCCTCTTAATCCCTGGGCTTACGACCATATCACGTTGAAACACAGCTTCTCATACGATCACCGAAGTTAAGCAACGTCGCTTCTGGTCAGTACGTAGATGGGTGAATACCAAATGCTGTAAGTTTGGATGTGCAGATAGTTTAATGGATAATGGCTCGGAATTTTTAATCGGAGAGCCGAGTTGCATTTCAAATTAGGTTCATTATTTTCACTTACACGTAAATACCCTTGAAAAAGGTATGAATCCACTTCTTCTCCCTCAGCTATGGGTTAATTAGTAAGATTTATATCACTAAACCATTATTATCTAAAAAAAACGTATTTAGATTTCGGCATTAAATTATCCATTGAGGCTGCTATGTCGATAAACAAAAACATTCCGTATCGTACAGGTTTTACCACCATTTATAATACTTTATATTATCTAAATTATCAAATAAAAGACGAAACCAGTGGTGTTTTCCTCATCAAGATTTGATTTCCCTCATCGCTGTAAAGTCTCTACCCTATGACTTTTCTTTAAATATTTCCATAGTTGTTCTGATAATTTTCCCCTCTTTAATACATAGTCTTTATAAATTTATGCCTGCTACTACAGGGTGACTGAAAGGTAACTCCTTATTTTATGTATGAATGGCCACCCAGGAGTCCTGACTTTAACACCCTGTGACTTTCTTCTTTGGGGGTTGGTTAAAGGAACATGTCTACTATACCAAAACAAACACTTTGAAAGAACTTCAAAGGTGATTACAAAAAAGTTATGTCTTCCATACCACAAGAATTCCTGGCGAAATCATTTGACACAATTTCTGGGCGGCTCGAGAAGCTGGTAGCGAAATCTGAATTTTAAATAAAACCTCATACTTAAACGCTTTCCTCTCATATCCATTTCTTTTAAAAATTATAGTCAAGAAGTAAATTATAAATATCTTAAAATGGAAAGTTACTTTTCAATCACCCTGTATATCTGATAGGTGTGTTCATGGTAATTGCAGTACTAGATTGGCAGAGAGGTCTCATCATTTTACAGTTGAAATGGCTAGATGTAACCGTAACTTCTATGCTAATAGTTTCTTAATCTGATAGGTGTGTTCATGGTAATTGCAGTACTAGATTGGCAGAGAGGTCTCATCATTTTACAGTTGAAATGGCTATATGTAACCGTAAGTTCTATGCTAAGTGTTTCTTCTATCATACTTTTCGCTTGTGGAAATCTATCCCAGTTTCTTGCATCTCAATCAACTTTGATCTTCAAAAATGTAAATGCAATGTCAACCGTTGTATTATATCTTCTTAATTCCTGTTTTTTTTTTATTGTTCTCTCTTTTTTTCATCATATTCTCTTACATTCAGTAAATTCTTGAGTCGTAGTAGCTTTATTGCCTCACTGTTAGTGAAATGATTTTTTTTTAAAAAGTATCTGCCACATTCGTCTATTATCTTTTGCACATCTCGTCGATCTGAGCCCACTGACGTTGATGCTTTCCATATTTACCCCCAGTCTTTGAGTCTTCATATTCCCACTGCTTTTGTCATCGTGCACATATTCTAGCCTTTGTTTAAACCAACATTCCCACTAAAAAACACACGATTTCTTCATAGAATATTCGCCATAGACCATTTTAATAACGTTAAAGTTTCACCAGCCCTTTTACTATTTTTATACAATATTTAATGCTTATCTACTGACCCAGATATATTTCACTCAATATCCGCCAACTGCATAACATGTACAACATTCTCAAGAAGAAATGATTCTCATCTGGTCTGTGTCTCTGAAAAGCGGAAATTAGAATAAGTTTGAATGTGATAGAGTTTGTCTGATTCATTACCCCAGCGACACACTGCGGCCATTCTAGGAATTAAACTATACTGCATTTAGTTATTATATGATTGGCTGTCCTGTTTCTTTTATACAATAGTCTGCATTTACTATCTTCACGTGTCTTGTCTGGCTTGATACTTATATAATTAGTTATCATATCATTGTTATATTTCACCACTTAAATGTTTCTCTCATCAAATGTCCTCCGCAGCTAATTTTAAATTATATAATTTGCAATTTTTTCATTTTTTTTTTATCCTGAAATAATTATTCATGTGGTTTTCTTTCGGTTTTGACTTATCGTTTTCGAGTTTATTGTTTCTTTATTCTTCGCCGTTTTATTTCTATTTCAAAATTTGGCTGTAGTCGTTAATCCTTTATCAGTCTGTCTTGTGTTTTCTTCAAGTTTCTAGAATCGATGCAATCTTTAATGCTTACAAGTCTTCTTTTCTTTTTTTCTTTCCTTTTCACATAGAGTCCATTGATATCATTTCTTAAGTGCAAGTCTTTATTTGATGCACTGTCATCAATTTCCTTGCTTTCTCATCCAGTTTCTTCAGTTACGTTCTTACCTGGTTAATAAGGATGAAGAATATCTTATAATAAATACTGCTCAGATATTTATTCTTTTGATCAAGTTTATATTTCACAATTTTGTTTATTGTATATTTTTTTGTTCTTCTAAGATAATCTTTGCCAACATTTTCTTTCATTTCATAATGTGTAATTATATGTATTTCCAATATTTGATATACTTGTAATTTTATTTTGACTTAAGCATTCAGATAATTTCCTTGTTTTGTAATTTAGTTACAACTGTTTCTTTTTTTCCATTTGTACATTATTAACTATGAACATTATTAACTATGAACATTATTAACTATGCACATTGCTTGATTCCAGATTGTATGCTTTTAGCAGTTTGTATTTATTAAGTATTCTTATACTGGTAGTACCTGGTATTTCAATTCTGTGGATTTACTTTAGTTGTTATTGTTATTGCATCTTCATCCCGTAGTACTCAATATGCCCTATCAGATATCCTGCAATCTCGTTTTGATTCACTTACTCTCAAGAAATTCTTTTATGTGCCATGACTCTTCAGGACATGTGCTGTCATGGCTCACCATAACTTAGTAATGCTTGTCTTTTTACCATTCCTCTCCGCCCATTCCGCTATCTATTCAAGTAGGTAGCCTACGGCTACCTTCGTACTTTTTTCCTGCAATATGTCTTATGAGTGTCAGATCCTCTAAGGCCTCCTTCCTCATTCTGTGTCCCAGAAATTTCAGCTGTCTTTGATTCTGAGGATAATTTTGCTTCCATTTTCCTTAAAAATTCTTCGTTAATTCCACACCCTGACAATATTATTCTCATCAGTTTTCTGTAGAACTGCATAAAAATTTTTCAATATTCACTGTGTTCCTTCAATGCTTGTACTTACACCATTTTTGTACTCCTAAAAGAATTGTTGCTGTATTATAATAATAATAATAATAATAAATGTGGCACAAGAGAACATCAATAATTCCAGTTCTAGTGGGAGCCCTCGGATTGATTTGAAAAGATTCTGATACACTTATTGAAGGGATTCTTGGTAGCAAAATTGTACTCATTAATACAGCCCAAACCTTATGAAGGGATTTATCTATGTAAAATGTGTGTGTTCTTAGGTTGTTTTTTTTTGTGCTTTTTTGTTTTTTTACAAAAATGATCAGTGGAAAATATCATGAAGACGTTTCCAATCTTAGGTCCCTCGTTGGAACCTGCTAGGAAATGTGTATATAACATAAATCAAAGGAAACAACAACAGCAACAACAACAGCAACAACACCAACAACAACACCAACAACAGCAGCAACAACAACAACAACAATAATAATAATAACTTTACAATACACACATACAGAACAATCAAAGCTAATTGCCCTGACCACAGAAACAAGATGTGCCTCCATATTGACAGGCAGTCCCTTCAGATTTTTAATGTATCTTCGATGATCTCCACAAACCCATCAAAACACAAGGACCTTGAAATCGAAATCTCAAAAATATGACACATGTTTACATTAGCAATTTCATTTGTAGTTGGAGCCCTCGGATTGATTAGAAAATGTACTGATATGCTCATTGATGGGATTTCTGGTAACGCTAGCTGTTTTTTTTTTGTGGGAGGGGGTCAGAAAAATGTTCAGTGGAAAATATCATGATGCCATTTCTGATCTTAGATCTCTGGTTGGGACCCAGAAATAAATGTGTATACAGCAGAAATCAAAGGTAATAATAATAATAATAATAATAATAATAATAATAATAATGATATAAATCTATTTTCGCAAACTCTTACTACTTTATTAAGTCCAGTTTTTACTGAGAGTGTTATTCATGTAGTTTTGTAATGAATTATTAAATTATAACAAAATTTCACAGGACTCTATCACTATTTATTAATGAGCTTATGATCTTACATTGTTTTTGTTTTTTTTTTTGTTTGTTTTTTTCTTGGACTAATTTTCTTTAGATTCGTATTTCATTCCCTTTATTCTGGCTAAATCAGAAAACTTCTTTTTTTTTTCTGTTATCAAAATCCGCGTTCTTTTTTTCTATTATAATTATAGAGCATATACTGTTTCCCGTATCTCTTTATTTTAAATTATCTCTGGAAATAGCGGTTTTTCATTCTTTCAAGGTATATTTTGTTGTCTGCTAACCTAGCTAAAATATAATAGGCAAAGCCATCACTATTTTGACGCTTCTTTTGTTTATTTCTGTTACTTGCTTCTTTATTTCAGGTGTATGTGTTGGGGAATGAAGGAATGATTGTAACGATGAGAATCATACCTAAAAGGAATCCAAGAATACCTGGGTTTAGTCTTCGCGCATGCGCACATAGCGAATTTAAAATCAAGATGGTGATTGCATAAAGTCATTATTTAAGAAATATTTCTCTTTATCAACGGTTTCCATAATTGCCTCTTCCCTACTTTTCAGCGGAGTAGCGGCTTTTGTGGAAGACACTTTAGGCGCGCATGCAGCACAAGTGCTGGTTGCTTCCTCCAGGTAAAATCTCTCATACCGACCCTGCCAAACCCCGACATTGTCAAGGCCAAGATTGAAGCGGCGAAGGCGCGCCTTAGGCGGGAATTTACGACTTGGGTCGCACTCCGCATTCAATTAAGTATCTTTCAATTGGGCGTGAGTGAGCGGTCGGACTGAGGCGAGAGAATCGGTTTGCTCGGGCGATTGTAATCATCGTCTGCTTCGTTTGCAGCCATTAATTGCAAAGAAATTTTTATGGCGCCACGCACGCTCGTGATTTGCGCGCTTACCCCCGACGGTCAGTGCATTAATCATCTTGTAAAATTTGCCGCCGTCTTCTCTCTATCGATCCTATTCTTGTTCAGCCACACCCCCTCAATCCACCCGCCCACTCACCAGCTTTAATCGCAAATCCTGATCGATTAACGATGATTTACTGGAAAATCAGTTCAAACAAAAATAGACATTTTTCCTGAACTGACGGACGGACGGAAACTCTTCCGCCTTAAAAGTTGTAATCACTGTTAAACATGTTAATAAACTTTCGTGAACATTTTGCGCTTGCTTTCATAGCTTAGTGGTAAAAGCATGGGACAGGTGAGATTTAGCATATATGTTCTTGGCTAAATCGATCGAAGTGCGTTAGCATATTCTACAAATGCAAGGCGATATTAAGTTCATTTATCGATTACTAATAAATTAACAAATACCACAAGAAAAAAATTAGATACCGTAAACAAAACACTTATTTGATTTTTACACTTCTTTATTATGTAGTTATTTTCTAAGCGTAGCTTAGATGTGGCACTAGGCCGAAAGTATGTGACACCTAGTGAGGATCGAACCCTTACACCACGCCGAGGTGCCCAAACTTCCTTATTATGTATCTAAATGTTGTAACATTTCCATACAACAGTGATTAAAAATAAAACAACTGAATTAATTTAATTTAATTTAATTTAATTAATTTAATTTAATTTAATTTAATTAATTTAAACTGAAGTATAAGTGTTTCTCAGAAATTTGGCGAAATTCTTTGAAAGATTTTTTTCGAAAATTATATGGGAAAAAAATTCCCTATGGAAAAAGTATTGCCACAAATATCTAATAGAAAAATATGGATTGCAAGAAGCATTTGTGGCAACTTTTGGATGGATGGATTGAAGAAATATGTTATTACATCATTCCTTCAGGTATGGAAACTTATCTGTCAAGGAAAACAGTATTTGAAATTCCAGTTTTTCCTAGATAAAACATTGGTCACTATCGTTTTAGCCATCAAAAAGCAACACCACACACACACACACACACACACACATAAAAAGAGAGAGAGGTGAGCATACAAACACTCACGCACGCGCACACACGCACGCGCACACACGCGCGCGCACACACGCACGCGCACACACGCTCGCGTGCGCGCGCACACACACACATATAAATAATATATATCTATATATGTGATGAAATGTAGTTTTAAGGCATTCTAAACGTAGTGTAAAAAAAGGCCAGAGCTATGATATAACCTATGATGACCTGGAGCTCAAGTTCAAGCATAATACACACACACACACACACACACATCTATCTATATATATGTTTGTATCATATATATATATATATATATATATATATATATATATATGTGTGTGTGTGTGTGTGTGTTTCCATCAGTAATTACTCGGGATAGACAGATTGTTACGTTCTTGCAGTAAATCTCCAAAAACATAAAATATTTTGCATTTTATGCATAATAATATGAGTAAAATTCATAATTTTGTTGGATTAGGTGCATATTGTGCCACAGAAAGAAAATGTAGCTGCTGATCTATTTCATTCAGGGTAGGTACTGCATACCTTGCCTACCTAGACGGAACATTCATGGTTTATACGTAAGTAATAATAAAACTCTGAATTGATCAAGCATGAAACTTTGCACGGCTTTCGCTTCTCTAAATCAACCGCCGATATATTAACAGTTATTACTGAAATATACTGTCAAAAATCATATAAGAATGTCGCAGCTTGAAGATTGGATTGAGAAAACTCGAAGGCATTTGACAGGGTTTGGCATGCTGGTCTTCTTCACATGCTGAAGCTCTATGTTGTCTCTGGTAAAATCTTTCATCTGATCCAATCTTTCTTAAATTCTATAATGAAAATCATGTTGAGCAGGTACTCTTCTAGACCATTTCAAACTAATGCGGGAGTTCCCCAAGGCTCTATTCCTGGGCCGTTTTTTATCAGTGTCACCCCAAGGAAAGCAGTACAGCCATTAACACGCAAGGGGTTACAGGGTGTGTAAGAATTAAGAACAGAAATATTACTAATGAGTAGAAAGAGAAAAGAACAATCAGAGGGAGAGCAGTTAGTGATTGACAATGCATTTAAATTTTTGCAGATTAAAGTTGGCTGGAAAGCATGGAGCTGGAAGGGAGTTCCACAAGTTAGAGGTGCGAGAAAAGAAACTGTTAGATTAGAAGTTACGGCTGCATCTAGCTAGCTCAACTTTAAATTGATGCGATCTAGCCACCAATCAAGTATTGCGCTCAAATTCATACAGTGTAGGTACCATAGCAAAGAACTCATCTGAACAGTTGCCATGAAAGTATTTATTTTAAAAAAGCCACAGAGGAGCTACAGGTAAATCGCAGGGACACCGGACCATATATGGCAGCAATATTGTAAGTATAGGTAAAAAGAAACCAGGTGAAACCGCAATTACTCCATGGTTCACACCAGCATGCTCGGCGATTATAGCACAAAGAAAGCACTATTTCCGGCTATACTATCGTGACAGCTCTCATCATAACAGGTGCCTACTGCTCGCAATATAGTGGCCGAGCATGCTGGTGGAGTAATTGCGGTTTCACCTGGTATTTTCCGAAAAGCGATGAAATAGTTCATGCCAGATTTGACCTAGGAAGGAACGTCAGTGACGCAATTTTCAATTGGGAGGATGAAGATGTCAGTTCAAGTGGTGTCACGAAGAAAATTCCAGAATGAATCCCAATCAGCGTGCTAGTAACGGAATGAGGTCTTATGGATATGGAGTTCCTGCTTAACAGATGCTTGGAGGATGCAATCAAGAGCTATTACAGAGTGATCTAAGTTACCTAGAGGGCATTATTTTGAAGCTAGGCAAGAGAGGGGGTAGAAGATAAGTGGAGAAGTCTGTTGCTCGGTTTGGCTAGGAAAACGAGTATGGAAGTCCACAATTTGAATGTAGGATTGGGAAATGAAAAAAATTAATGTCTCTATACCGGCAACATCAGTACGTTTTAGAATGTTTCAATAATGTGCTATGCTGAGCATTAAAGTCATCAAAGACAATGTTGTTCACAGATGGATGGAGAAAAAGCGTTTTTTCTATACTGTCAACGATTGTGTCTAATTTTTTTTTTTTAAACATTTCACCCCAAGCAAGGCGGGAAGCCACTAGGACGCAAGGGGTTACAGAAAATTTAGAGCAAGATCAGATAGGAGTGATAGAAGAAAGGATGAGGGTAGTGGATAGATCAAGGCAACTGGAGATGTCGTTTGACATTACACTTGAATAGCTGGAGATTATAGCTCACAGGGAAACAGGAAAAGGGAAGGGAGTTCCACAGGCGAGAGGTGCGAGACATGAAGCTATTAGAGTAGAAGAGACGGCTATATTTAGGAGTTTCGACAGTGAAGGGGTGAGAGCGGGATGCCAGTCTTGAGAAGAGGGGGAGTGATAAAGGAAAAATAGGTAGCTTATGGTCTAGTAGGGAAAGACAGGGGCATATGAAAGTGTAGTCAGCAGCCTCAAGAGACAGTTCTTTCAGACAGAAGATTATCCCGGATGTAAACACCAAGGTCATGCATGGAAATACCGGAGTCTTTTCGGCAAAATGGAAAATACCCTGGAACCATGAATTCATTGGTAGTCAATTGGTAGTCAATAGAAGAATTGACAATGGGCAAAGATATCTGGTGACCGTTCCAGGAGAAAAGATACTACGCTTCAGAAGTTGGAACGGATACGACGAATATTGGAGAAATAAAGATTTAGGGGGTAGGTGGGTTTTTGTTAGCTTGTTTTGTTTTATTTCTTTTTGTTGTTATTTCCATCCGATATGTTTTGAGGAAAAGAAAACCACCATAACTGTCACTATCTGTCGTCACTGGCAATACAAACCAGCCAGTGCGTTGCTGAGAGCAGAGCATAATGTGGCCTCAGGTTTGCCACTGAAAATACAAGCATGGACACCTACCCATGTGTGACATGCCACTACAGATACCTCCATATTATGCGACTGTTGATCGGGGTAGTCTCTCTCAGTGCTACCAAAGATATCGGGCTCCTAACGACCAGTTGGTAGCATCAGCCAACAAACTTCAAACTCGGTACCCTCACAATGGAAGATCACAGCCACTGGGAAGTCCGAACACCAGAAAGTAGAGAGAGTTAAATCACTATGGTCCTGTTATAAGAAAATGGACCGGTAAACCACATCTTGACTAGGGAACAATGGTTGTACCTCTACTCCTGTTCAATAGACATGGAAGGAGCGCGGACCGGACGATAGATGAATCTATAAAACAATGAAAACAATGTAACCACAGATTCTCTTCTAATACTTTCTTTTCTCATACTTCTCGACTGTGAAACTCTTTTCCTGTTTCTTATTTCAGGGTCACCCATGGTCTTCAAAATTTTAACACCAGTGAACTCTATTAAATCTACAGAGTGCATATTTAAGCAAGGATATAACAACGATATATTTTTTCTAAAGTAAATCTCCTAACAACACCACCATATTCAAATACATTTGGAAAATGCAAGAGAAAAAGACAGAACCCAAAAATGAAATGGAAAATAATTTTAATAATTTAATTTTAAGTCATTCATTATGGGGAGATTTTGATTTGCAGCAAGATGGCAAACTAGCAATTCTGCTATTCACACTCCCTAAATTATTGTTGAATAAGAGATCGAAAATACTATTGGTATGCGTACACACCCAAGATAAAGTTCAAATCCGTATATATATATATATATATATATATATATACCTTGGGCCAGACATGTGAGCAATGACGAAGTTTTACAGAAAATGGAAACAAAAATGAAATTTAAACTTCAGCTCTATAAAAGATGTTGTTAGTTAAACATTGTCCATTTAGAGAACAGACAGCTTTTCTACAATTACATATGGTAATTTTATTGGGTTTACTATTTAGCAATTTCGGAGTATGTCCTTTAATAATACGCTCCATACTGGACATAGTACTAGTTTTTCGGTGTTAACTACACAATTAAACGCAGCGGATATGAGAAAAATGATAAAAGATATAAACTAGCCTGTCGATCTCCAAGCAGAAGGGTGAAATTGCTAAGGTATTATATATATACATATATATATATATATATATATATATATATATATATATATATATATATATATATATATATAATCTTATAAATATAAGTATACTCGTTCGAAAAAACCTTAGGTGTTTTGGGCTTGTAAATGAACAAACCAATACCCAAGGAAAAATAAGGAATAAAATAAGAAAAAACTAAAAACATGTAATTCAGGCAAAAACATTTGACCGGAATCCAAGCTCAGAGTCCAAAGAAAAAAAACTCCGACACGAGTAGAGTAAAAATCACTAAGCAAATTGCTCAATACAGTAAGTAGAGCAAATCTAACTATGAACCTAAAGAGCCGGGCAAACCTACCTAGGTTTCACCTACGCGGAGCGTCAGGGTACGCCGGCCAAAGAGGTAACATTAGAACAGAATATAAATAGCTACAATAGCTATTTATATACTGTTCTAATTTTACCTCTTTGGTCGGCGTATCCTGATGATCCGCGTAGGTGAAACCTAGGTAGGTTTGTCTGGCTCTTTAGGTTCATAGTTTTATATATATATATATATATATATATATGCTTTTCAAGTTTACTTAATATTTCAACCATTATGAAAATATGAAGACATGAAAAGCCACAATTCTCGTTTATAGAATGGCATTTTCGAAATTGCTACTATTAAATGGTGACTGCAAATTATAACTATTGGTTTATCTTCAATGAGTGTGATCGTGTATGCTTATCAAAGTTATCATAGTTGTGATGGCCCCGACTCGATTTCAACAATACCATTGCTTGATTTATCTTCAGATATGGACAGATATGATCATCGCTATAGAATGTAATGTCCTAGCAGGACATTACATTCTATAGCGATGATCGTCTTTTCGAGTAGTTTTGATGAACTTTCAAATCTTGTTGTAGTTCACCAAATGAGGCACATTCTTTTTCACAACTTCTGAAGTCATTCACTAAAAGTATTGCAGCAATTAATGTAGTGAATAACTTCTCTTGAAATGTGACGTTATTGTTGATTTTTAAGCCTGGCCTACTTAGGCTGACATGACATCATCCATTATCACGCTTCATCAAATTTTGTAGCAACATTTTCTAGGAAATTAACATGAGATCCTTACAAACATCGCTTCAGTTTTCCATAACATGATTCTATTCAAGGTTTCTCTAACAACTGTACACTACTTTCGTCCAAAATGAACGACTTAGAGCGAGAATTTCCCGGTAATTTTGCATGATGTTGGTCTTCAACTATGCATGCATAAATACATGCATGAATGAAAAGTAACATTTTATAAACGCTGAAATCAAATATCCGTTATCGTTTGCTAAAATAAATTTTTAAGAAATTCCTTCTTCAATAAAACCCGTATACAGTCAGAAAAGTAGTAATTTACTAAACGTTGCTTGTATGTGGTACAAGGCCCGCATTTGGAGAGAAAGCAGTACAGATTGAGCCGCAATTGATTTACCAGTATAACCTTTACACCACATCAAATTACCCAAGTCAGCAAATTATTCTTCCTTTATTTTACTCTTCCTTTATTTTACTTTTAAATAATTTGATAGGGCACTTAGACTTTAATTATTTGTAAGCTGGTCCCGCTAGATCCGTTACGAGTGTATAGTGAATTCGATCCTCATTAGGTGCTCCATACTTTCAGCCTTGTACCACATCTAAGCTACACTTAGTAAATAAATTTGATATATTCATTAAGTGTATATAAGTTCTCATCGCACATTGTTTTAAAAACTACAGACTGAATACGCAAATTCAAACAGTTTTATCACTGGAAAGTTTTCCTTATAAATACTTCTACGAATCTTAAACCAAATTTCTGCGTCCTGGGTAAGACGATAAACTGCGTCCAACAGCAAGGACTCTGATCAGGAGGTTTTGAGGATCGTGGAACCACCTCTTGATTGCTGGCCTTCCCAGGTTCACCCTGAGCAGGGGTGGTTGCATCTGTTAGGGTCCCAGCTATGGGCAAATAGTTAATCCCCAAACTTTGGTCAAAACACTATGAAAGTGTAAAAATAGGTTTTAATACATTTTTGAAAAACAAATATTACCAGTGAAGGAAAATTCTTACCAGAAATAGATATGTGAAGGAAAAAATATTACCAGCAATAAAAATTGTCGGCATTAAATGACCCATTTAGGTTGATATGCCGTAAAACAAAACAAACAAAATCAAACCAAACCACATTTCTTTTACTGAAACGTCCATTTTTCTCAAGTATAAAGTTTAGCAGAATTTATTTTAAGAGGGAAATTTTGTATTTTAAATTAGCGAAGACGTTCTGTCGCCGAGCGCACGGGAAACTTTTTGACCGAATATTAAATTCTGCCAGTGAAAGTAAAGCAATGACTGCATTCAGAAGCAATTTTATCCTCACTAACGAAATGGACAGTGTTCAAAAGAACAAATAAAGTCCCTATCAGTTACTCCTTATTTTAGAAGTCTCAGATTTTACAGCCAGCAATTCGATACAAACACTTTCTGATTTAATCCATTAAAAAAAGACAAAACTATTTGATGACATGGAACTCAATTCCGCCAGCAACTTAGAAAGCGAACAGATGTTTTCTATGTTGAAAAGATTTGAATCTTAAGTTTCCTTAACTTTTGTTTCGCTTCTCATTTTATTATAGTTCTCTCCCTCTTGACTTGCTCCTTCACTATGTTTTTTTCGTTTGGTTTTGTTTGTTTTTTTAAATCACTTCTACGACTGCGACCCTTTTTGATGACATGGCCACAGGGGAATAAGAAAAAGTAAATAAATGAATAAAGTAAGTGATATTGTAATAAGGTGGTACTAAAAAAGAATTTAAAAAATCAATCACATTACATTGAGAATGTGTGTGCAGAATTTAGCCTAGAGAATTATATGTTACATTTGCATACTAATTTTATACAGATATACTAGTAGCAATATATAGATATTCTTTTCTTTTCCTTTGTCTTAATTTCTTTTTTTTTTTTCGTTCTTTCTACCGCACCCCCATATATATATATATATATATATATATATATATATATATATATATATATATATATATATATATATATACAAGCAAATATGAGCAGATAGATAGATAGATAGAAAAAAACAAACAGACTGAGATAGATAGATAGATAGATAGATAGATAGATAGATAGAAACAGACTGAGATAGATAGATAGATAGATAGATAGATAGATAGATAGATAGATAGATAGATAGATAGAAACAGACTGAGATAGATAGATAGATAGATAGATAGATAGATAGATAGATAGATAGATAGAAACAAACAAACAAACAGACTGAGATAGATAGATAGATAGATAGATAGATAGATAGATAGATAGATAGATAGATAGAAACAAACAAACAGACTGGGATAGATAGATAGATAGATAGATAGATAGATAGATAGATAGATAGATAGATAGATAGAAAACAAACAAACAAACAGACTGGGATAGATAGATAGATAGATAGATAGATAGATAGATAGATAGATAGATAGATAGATAGATAGATAGATAGATAGAAACAAACAAACAAACAGACTGGGATAGATAGATAGATAGATAGATAGATAGATAGATAGATAGATAGATAGATAGATAATGTAAGTATTTAATGTTGTTTTTGATTATTAATCTTTGACATGCAATCTCTCGAGGTGGAAGGTGCGGCATGAGACACCATAGGCAAACATCATTTTTACATAAGGGGAAATTATAATCCCCGATGTTGTTAGATGTTTTAAACATTTTAATGTAGATTAGGTTGAATGTTTTAAACTATTTTTTTTTTTTTTTAGTAGATGATAAATCTTAGGTTTTTCTTAATATCAACTCCTAGATTTGTGTGTCTTTCTTTGAAATGAGTTCTGTATGTTATTTTGGTCTTACCTAAAACAAATATTAGTAGATAACAACAAAATAATCTACAGCACAAATAATGTGTGTATTATTTTTTTATTCTATTTTTTATTCTATTTTTTATTCTATTTTTTATTCTATTTTTTATTCTATTATATAAGTATATCTTTTGAGTTAGTATAAAGATTTAAAAACATGACCGGGACATTATGCAAATAAATAATAATTTCATTTGTGTTTAAATCACTGGTTTTGCAATTAAACAGGTAAAAACAAAGAACTAAAAATAATAGCTTGAAAAGTGAGGTAACAGCTGCTTCTGTCTTTGACATGGAAACATAGAATGGCTTGCATTTATTGCAGAAAAGTGAGGTAACAGCTGATGTGACTGAAAAGAAAAAGTACGCTGTTTACTTCTTTTTATTGTCTGCTTTTGACAATTTCCCCGAGACATTATTATGCGAGAGAACATCCGGCGTTTGTCGTAAGTAAATACTTGCAAATGACAACGGAAGATAAAAAAAAAAATCACTTTTTTTTTCAACTAGTCATTGGTAACTAGAGATACCCTCAAATAGACCATTGCATGGGTTATTGTATGTTTCAATACATACATACATACATACTCTGTAAACCTTATTGCAAACGTCTGCTTACCAATATTTCTGTTTGTTGAACACTCTCACAGTTCACGTGGGGTTCATACTGCAACTATACTGAGCGAAACTTAGTTATATTTTGGGGGAATGTGTGACTAAATTTTATGAGCGAATGGATCCTTTAGCCAGTACGTTAAAACCCGATGATTTGTGACTTCGAGTTAGTAAAACCATTGTCGGTTCCCGAGCAATTATGTCAATTCAGTTATACTCACAAGACTTAAGTCATGGTATGCTTTTCAGGCAATAGTGTCGCACGCTTCTATTGCTTCCCTAGGTAAGTTACATCAAGAAGTCACCTCCGTGACAATTCGATAATTGTAAGATCCGAACCCGGGACTTATGGTCAGAAAGCAAACGTTCTAATTTGTTGAAAGTGTTTGTCAAGCTTTATATAAGAATAGTAGTGCTTGAGTTATTGCCTTAGATATCACAAAAGCTTTTGACAATGTTTGGCATGCTGAATTTCTTCTCAAGTTGAAGGGTATGGTGTTTCTGATCGAAATTTCTTTATTTGATTCAATCTTTTTTTTTATCAAACTGAACTTTCTCTTGAACGGCTACTCTTCTAGATCTTTTCTACATTAATGCTCTATCCTTGTTTGTATCCCTAAATTTCATCAACGACCTTCCAGATGTCGTCAATTCACGACTCAGTATCTATGCTGATAATACAAGTATTTACTACTGTCTTAATGGTAAGTCAGATAGGTTACATAATAAGTCAAATTAGCTGTTGATCTCGAAAATGACATTTAATCTGTTAACTGGGGCAACAATATAGCTCTCTTTTAATCATCATATAAAACCTTATTTTTCTTCTATCAGCACGGCTGATGCTAACCTCCAGAAAAGCAACTCATTGTGCCTTCTTAAAGTAAACGTTATTCGCTGGCCATGAAGCGAAATGATTATATTGAATCAATTACTATATCTGAATTAGGAAAATCGGTCAAAATTTTTCCTCATCAAAATCTATTCCACCTATTCATTTGAACAGGAGTAGAGGTTTATCCCTCATTTCCTCTTTAGGATTGGGTTTCCAGTTCCTTCTAAAGTCTACTTCAACTCTATACTTCTAAAATCTCCTCCTAAAACTCTGAACTTTTATTTACTATTGAATTACTTTTTCTTTTATCAATACGAGTAGATAGGTTCACAATCCTCACCGGTCTTTTGAACAGGAGTAGAAGGTTTATCCCTTGTTTCCTCTTTAGGATTGGGTTTCCAGTTCCTTCTAAAGTCTACTTCAACTCTATACTTCTAATATCTCCTCCTAAACGCTGAAACGTTATTTAATATTTTTCCACTATTTAGGAGTAGATAGATCCGCCTATCGTCCGGTCCACACTCCCCCGCGGTCTTTTAAACAAGAGTAGAGGATTATTATTTGTTTCTTGTTTAGTATTGGGTTTCTGGTTAATTCTAAAGATTTTTTTCCTTCTCTTTCACTTTCAATAAACCCTAGTGTCTTAGCGACATTTTCACCTTGCTTGGGTTGAATTTATTAAAAACAAATTCTAAATTCTAACTTGTTTACTATGATAAAAAGTTTCTTTTCATTTTTTTTTTTTTTTTTTAGGTGGTTTTGTTTTGAAGGGGACATTTTTTCGTTTTAAACCTATCTAGCGTTTACCTATTTATATCAGCCTCATTTGTAAAGAAAACCTTACACCTTATTTTCTTAATGACTTCTTCAATCATCTCTACTAATTTTATTCTAAATTCATACGGACTAGATACCGGAATATTTTTTTAATGAATACCTGTAATTAACCTCTTCATTCATCTTGTCTCTATGTCTGTTACACGATACAGATTGCACTATCACCTGACTACTGGAAATTATAACTATGACAAGCTAAAGTTTTGGTAAAACCAACAGATAATCTACAAAATAAAAAAAACAATAAACCAAAAAGTACCAGAGAAAAAAAAACGACAAAAAATGAGAAGAAAACATAAAATGAATAAAAAAAACAAAGCAAAAGAGAGACATCTACCTAAAAATAATAAAAGAGGTGCTCAATATCTAAATATTGAAGACATGCTCCTTCTCGACGTTTTTTTCAAATCACTTCAACCATTTTTGTTGACATAGCCACAGTAGAATAAGAAGTAAATAAATTAATGAAGTAAGTGATATTATAATAAGGTGGCACTAAAAAGGAATTTAAAAATCAATCACATTACATTAAGAATGTGTGTGTAGAATTTAGCGCAAAAGCCTAGAATTATATGTTACATTTGCATACTAATTTTATACAGATATACTAGTAGCAATATATAGATATTCTTTTCTTTTCTTTTCTTTTTTATTCTTTCCTTTCTTTTATGTTTTCTTTCTTTCTACCCGACCACAGATATATATATATATATATATATATTTAAAGATATTTTTGTAGGTACAAAATTTAATGATCGAAATAAAAGTATAAAATTTAATATTACAAGACATATTAAAACAATATTAAATAATAAAAAAAAACACAACAATAAGGGGGGGAGCAACCGTTGAAGCCTGATGAGCGGGAGCGAAACCGGTTGCTTCCCCCCCATCGTTGTTGTGTTTTTTTTTATTATTTAATATTGTTTTAATATGTCTTGTAATATTAAATTTTATACTTTTATTTCGATCATATATATATATATATATATATATATATATATATATATGGTTCCCAGACTTCATGAATTTAAGCGTTCATCTAGGCTGGCATCTCGCGCACTCCCATTCACTGTCGAAACTGTTAAATGTAGCCGTTTCTTCTACTCCATTAGCTTCATGTCTCGCACTTCTCGCCTGTGAAACTCCCTCCCCATTTCTTGGTTCCCTGATAGCTATAATCTCCAACTATTCAAATGTAATGTCAATCGACGTCTCCAGATGCCTTGATCTATCCTCTATCCTTCTCTTCATCCTTTCCTCTATCACTCCACTTTGCTCTCGCTCCAAATCCTCTACAACCCCTTGCGTGCTAGTGGCGTCCCACCTTGCTTGAGTGAAACGCTTAAATATATATATATATATATATATATATATATATATATATATATATATATATATATATATATAATAATTAGTGGAAAATATACATACATATGCAAAATATATAAATACCCATACATGTATATTTTTAAAAAAAAAAAAAAATTCAAGAGGAAGAATCCAGGTAGAACTCAATGTCTAGGACAGAGTAAATAATAATTTGTAGGTCTGATGAATTGGATCGTATTTACGATTCCAATGGAATAAATTATGACCATGGAATATTAGTGTTTAAGCCTTTTTATTATATATATATATATATATATATATATATATATATATATATATATATATATATATATATATATATATATATACACACACACACACATATATATATATATATATACATATATATATATATATATATATATATATATATATATATATACAAAATATATAAACAGATAGATAGATAGATGTGTGCATGTATGCTCAATGTAAGTATTTAATGTTATTTTAAAAATGTAATATTTCTAATTAATAACAGAGTTGCTCAATGTCTAAATAATCAAGACATGACTTTTTTTTAAATTTCTAATAACTAGCTGTAATATTTTCATATCTTCTATGATTTAAACTCAACCTTTTATTATAACCTCTTTTCCTACTCATTTGCAGTGCCTTTTATTTTGTACTTATCTCTCTCTCTCTCTCTCTCTCTCTATATATATATATATATATATATAAGAGAGAGAGAGAGAGATGTTTTCCTATCCCTACATCATTACCCTTAGGAATAAAACGTCTCTTATTAACACATCTCTCATCAACACATCTATCATCAACACATCTATCATCACTACCCACCAGACCCAAACCTAACCCGGTTTTATTACGACTTAGGCAGAAATTCACTTTTGCCAACAATACAAAATGAGATCAAGTCTCGCTACAAATACAAAAAACAACCAATGACACATTAAATAGTTCAAGTTGTTATCTCCCAACTCACCTGTGTGTGTGTGTGTGCGTGTGCGTGTGTGCGTGATAAAAATATAGTCTTAAAGTATGCTATATTTGTGGATGAAAGTGATCAATATCAGGAATAGAGCGTATATAAATATCAAAGTGGACATTGAGGTCAACACCCGGTATCGAGAGTCTTTGCCATACATATATATATATATATATATATATATATATATATATATATATATATATATATATATATATACCCCAGTATATAATTGGTATATACGGAATGAATTCCAATAACCAACAATTACTATTCTTAAAAGAGTGCTCAATACAAAGTAGATAAGACAGAGTGTGTTGAAACAAAATGGCTATTTTTGTAGTGATTTTATAACATACTTATGTTATAATTTTTTATAAATAATAATTATTTATATATATATATATATATATATATATATATATATATATATATATGAAATAATAACGCCTGGATGACACAAAAATGAAAATAACACTGACGTCTAAACCGATATATTTAACAAAATTACACAAAAATATCTCGAAATACTTGTCTATTTTATATCAATCTCTGACGAAGCTTTACTAAAAGTGAAACATGTTAAATTGGCATACATTTCTGTTGTTCTTTGATTTGTCGGAATCCAATCCATATTTGATTTTTTCTTATATATATATATATATATATATATATCATCCACAGATGGACTGTTTCGCAGCTCATCAGTGTGGCTAGACATCCGGTTGCCTCTAGCTAGGATCGAAACCCGACTGAATTGGCATCAGTTGGAGATTCTACCACTAAGCCGTCGGCGTACGGCAGGGATGAAGGTGGATTTTAGCGTATTTATTTTTAGAAACACGCCCAGTGACCGACAGTGACTCAATTCGCTTTTTTGCGAAGAGTCTCGCTATATAGCTATAATAGTCACTGTTTACAAACCCACACCTCCTCCCCAGAGAGCTCAACGGAAATTTATTTTTCACGAGATATATATATATATTTAGGAGATCCGCCAATCACGCTACCTTGGTTTAACCCTTTAGGTATCATCAAGCGATATAGGCCAAATGATTTCTTAATGCTTTATTATTCATATATGAACGCACAACATGAAATGTAATAGGAGGGGAGGAGTAAGGTAAGAAAATTGAAAATTATGGGGTGGAGAGTAAATAAATTATACTGATGTGGGGCCAAAGTTGGGACCACAGAAGTAAAACACGGAACACGGATTAGATGTAAGAAAGATATATTAACAACAGGTTACAGAGATAGTGTAAGCAGAGCTTACTATAGGTTAGTGTCCAACACTGGTAAGTCGTACGCGGCTCTCACTGTGTCTCTGTGTTTCACTCTGTCACTCTGTAGAGTGCTATGTCGCCTACTTAACATAGGCCTGGAAGAGTCTATTGTGTAGGTAGTTTCCGGTCTCACAATACCCCCCCTTCCAAAGAGTTTTCTTTTTGAAAAGGAGAGAAAAAAATAAAACTTAATACTTTTTCCTCTTGGGATTTACGTCGAGCGGTTGAGCAAATTTCCTTTTCCTTCCTGACCGTCACACTTCAGGAGAGACTTGGGGCATGTATTTTTCGAGTACTGTCGCTATTGATGTGGTGAGAACGAAATTCTCGAATCTTTTCTGTCTCCACTGTTGTGGGACTGATAAAGTATTGCGGTTTTTCGACGTGAATGCGTTTCTCGAATTCTTCGTCGACACAGATGTGGGACAGGTAAGGTATTTAAGTTTCGTCGTGAGTGCGTTTCTAGAATCCTCGTCGCCACTGATGTGGGGCTAAAGTTGGGACCTCAGAAGTAAAACACAGAATACGGAGTAGATGTAAGAAAGATATATTAACAACAGATTACAGAGATACTGTAAGCAGAGCTTACTATAAGTTAGTGTTCAACACTGGTAGTCGTACGCGGTTCTCACTGTGTCTCTGTGTTTCACTCTGTAGAGTGCTATGTCGCCTACTTAATATAGGCCTGGAAGAGTCTATTGTGTAGGTAGTTTCCGGTCTCACAATATATACATACTTTCATACGGGTTCGTACGAACTCAAAAATATTTTATAGTGTGTATACATTGCGTCATTATTTCAAATCTTTCATTCAATAGATTTTTTTACCTCCGGCAATGATGTGATTTAACTTTTAAATCGCTGATGTATTAATTTTTCCTCCTGACACAGTTTTCAGACATCATTACGATTGCTGTTAGGTTTGGCTCTTCTTAATGTTTTCCAATTTAAAATAGGATCGTTGTTATTTTTTTTCTTTTAATTCCCACACTTAGTTGGTTCATCTGGTACAATTCCCAGGACTTTCTAGCATGAATGCCGAATTGTGATTATACCATCTCTTCTTGAATTTGCTTTCAGTACACTCTACATATATTTTGCTCTGGTCATTTATAGTTTTTACTTCTGCTTTGTAAACTACTCCTTTCGTTTTTGCAAACCCCATCCATTGGACATTTACCTTTATCTCTACAGTTGCATGTTTCACTGTTAACGATATCTTGCTGCACGTTAGCTTTGAAATTCCTGGAGTTTTGTTTTTTATTGTAGTTTTCAAATTACTAGTACACCAATACCTTAATTTAACTGTATTTCTATTAAAATCTTGTGTAATTCGGAATTTTTTAAGAAGTGTTTATTAAGTAATTTAAAAAATGTTTTCCCTATTTTACTTTTCATATCTAAATTAAAATGTGCAGGGGTAAAATCAAATAATATTTTTTCTTTTCTTCGAATTGTTCTTCATTTGCTGTTTTATTTGAGGTTTAAATACCAGATTAGTTTTATATATATATGAGTATATAAAGCCTTTTCATACTCTTTTTTTTTTCATCGAAAATTATTTTACAAGAGGAAATTCTAGATAACCTGGACTCTTTTACTTTGGTTGGATCTAACATTCACGTATTTTAATTTAGTGTTCAGTTTCATGTATGGGAAGGCACTTCCAGTTTGTAGATTTAATTCTACATCTGAATATTGGACAACCTTCTTATTCATATCGACTTCTATTTCAAAGTCGAGGCTTTTGAAGAGTTTGAAGAACATCTTTCTTATATTGTCATTTACTCTTCCGTTGTCTTGCACTGTCAACAGCCAGTCATTGGAGGGGAAGTAAATAAATGAAAAGGCTTTTAAAGTCAGCGAGAAAGAGAAAGAAATAACGAGTGAACTTCGCACACTGGCGTTTCTTATTTCGGGTATTTTGACACAGAGATGAACCAGTAAAAAGTGTGAAGCCTCAAATGTTGTTTTTTCCCCTCACAAGAAACTGTTTAAATCACACTTGAAAAGGTTTTTTAACGCTCTTTCAAAGAAATTTTCCCACCTTTCCTTACGTTGATAAGCTACTGTTTAACATCATATTCACTTCACAACAAATGAAGTAAAATTCTTGAAAAATTCTCGTATGTATTCACGATAGCCTTTTTCATCAAACAGTTAGAAATGTAAAATATGTTACTTGGAAACTCGTCTTATGTTTTAGAAATAATTTCTTTTTTTTTTTTCTTTTTTTTGACAGATTTCAAATTCTGAGACATCTTTTAAAAAATAAAAATAGTTTAATTAATAATTCTTATCATTTGTTTTTGTACATAAAGACTATATGATTAAAAGCATAATAAAATAATTAAAAGCGTAATAATATAATAATTATTTCATTTAAAAATTCAAGGTCCTTTCAGCCTAGTTTTGATTTTTCCGCTCAAGATCTCTTTAATGCTGAAAAATTATTAGGCTGTAAGAGATCTCGAATAATAAAATTATTAGGCTGTATGAGATCTCGAATAATAAAATCATTAGGCTGTAAGAGCTCTCGAATAATAAAATTATTAGGCTGTATGAGTTCTCGAATAATAAAATTATTAGGCTGTATGAGATCTCGAATAATAAAATTATTAGGCTGTATGAGATCTCGAATAATAAAATTATTAGGCTGTAAGGGCTCTCGAATAATAAAAACTTATTAGGCTGTATGAGATCTCGAATAATAAAAAATTATTAGGTTGTATGAGTTCTCGAATAATAAAAGAACACTGAGTAAGAAAACGTAGCAAATGACAGAACAGGAGACTTTTATAGAAACTTAATAATATTCGTATCATTTTATAGTGGGAAAATTCTTTATACCTAATACTCTTTCTGTAGTAAGAGATTCTAACGACTTTAGATATCGATAATGTTAATCTGTAATACAAAAACTGTCTTGATGAATACTGCTCATATACTTAGTAAAACTAGTTCTGTCCAGGATGCACAATAAATTAAAAAAAAAAGACTCCCTTTACCTTAAATCTCAGATGAATGAGTTAGTTAAGTATGGTAATAAACAGAAAATAATTATCATCCCCATTATCATCATGAAACCCTTGGATTGATTTTAAAACATCAAACCTCAGCTTTTACAATGAATGCAATGTTAACTTTCTAAAAAAAAATGGAAAAAAAATCAACCTGCCCTAAAGAACCATAGCGTTTGGTACATTATCTTGGGTTTTCTCACTCATAACGTTTTTGGTTGTTACACATCAACTTCTGTTTTACCTTATTTTGGTCATTAAATCAGATAATTACTTTTTGGACTGCCTAACAAAGAGATTATACTCCGGATTACCAGGAAATATATAAGTTTTAACCAAACTTTTAATCCCCTCAATCACGTGTCTCTTAGTGTAACAACAAATCTGAGCATTTTGGTCCAAACAGAAACGTATATAAGAATAATTCCTCATCTTAAACCATCTTTCTATTTGAACCATTATGCTTCCTTTGGTTGCTATAATCTTATGATCATAATGCTAGATTTACCTTTTTTTTCCTATCGTTATTATTCGAGAAAATTATTGAAGAGTAAAAGAGAAAACACTTTTAGTTTAAATTATTTATCAATACATCGGTTATTATACTATTAATATTGTTTTCGACAGCTTTGATAAGGTTATTATAGCGTTAAAAAAAAAACTTAATTATCTGCTCCTGACTTAGCTATTATTTATGCACATGTCAAAGGTTAAGAAATACGTCTCGATAAAAGTAAGATAATATAAGTAGCCACGCTAGCTGGGGAACATTTTTCAAAACGCCCGCACGTCTATTCTAGGCTTTAGTTTATCTCGCTTAGCCACGCAAATGACGCACGACCGATACAACTATCAAGTAAGGCATTAATTCACTTCTTCTCTTTTACATGTTTGATAATGTGTATCTAGTCCGCAGCTCGACAAAACTGTTGTCTCATTATGTAAATATGTTGATAAATTATTATCTCTCATGATATATACATGACTTTTTGTGTTCTCACCTTTTGAACTACTATTAATACTATATTAGGTAAGTAGGATATACACTCGCCATTTCAATATTACTTTAGCCCGTCGCAAGACTATAGTAGTTGAGCACGAAATAAAGAAACAAATCACTATCGTTACTATCTATGAAACACTATTGCTACTAACGATCTCTTTACGCTGGGTATATAAGCACTATTACTGCCATATCTAATCAGCAAGAAACGTATATATACAGCAAAAACATCCTTGTTTCTGATTATATTCAGTCAATGAATTTCAATGAGCGAAAACAGCCGTTCAAACATTTTAACTGCTTGGAAAAATACAAGTAACAAATAAAAATGAAGAAATAAAAATCATTTTCCATTTTGAATTTCAAGTTGTTTATGACAATCCTTATTCACCGTACAATAGTCAATAGATTTTTAATCAGCTGTTTATGAGTAATATTACAATTTATCTATCACTAATGAAAATAAAAGTTAGAAATATTTTAGATTACATCTAATAATTAATACATATATACATAGAATATGCCGATATATATATACATATATATATATATATATATATATATATATATATATATATATATATATATATAGATAGATAGATAGATAGATAGATAGATAGATAGATAGATAGATAGATAGAGACTGATAGATTTTGAAATTTATAATTTTATAATGAATCACTTGACCGAATTCTACCAAGAATTATTATTGAATATTGAATTATATATATATATATATATATATATATATGAGCAGACTGATATATATATATATATATATATATATATATATATATATATATATATATATATATATATATGAGCAGACTGAGATAGATAGATAGATAGATAGATTGATAGATAGATAGATAGATAGATAGATATGAATAGATAGATTTTTGAAATTTATAATTTTATAATGAATCACTTGACCGAATTCTACCAAGAATTATTATTGAATATTGAATTATATATATATATATATATATATGAGCAGACTGATATATATATATATATATATATATATATATATATATATATATATATATATATATATATATATATATATAGAGCAGACTGAGATAGATAGATAGATAGATAGATAGATAGATAGATAGATAGATAGATAGATAGATAGATACATGCATACATACATACATACATACATAGAAACAGACTGATAGATTTTGAAATTTATAATTTTATAATGAATCTCTTGACTGAATCTACCATGAATTATTATTGAATATTGAATTAAATTTAACTTAACCCATGAAGTTTTAATAGAACTGTTCTATCAGAAGCTATTAATCCAATCCAGATTAGTATAGCAGTTATCGACCGAGCTCTAATTTAAATAGAAATTTATAGAAAAGCCTGCGTGAATAAGATAAATAAAAATAGAACTGAATATGAATATCTTTTGTTCTAATCGATCATTTTACATAATATTATTAAAAATATAAAACGAAAGCGGAGTCTAAAAAGAAAGTCATTTTCTCTATATTGTTATCAATAGGAAACATTTAATCGGCAATATTTCTTTTCTATTTGACAAAATATTCAGAAGGAAACACTTTGCAAACTGCGGCAACAAAGGCTAAAACAACTAAATACATAAATGAAACACAAAATATCACAGATAAGAGACGTAGATTGGTTGTGCAAATAAGAAATTCTTCGTTTCTTTATTCCTTTGCAATTTCAAATAGAATGTGGATCGATTATTTAAAATTGTTGTATGCATGAACAAAGATATCACTGCTCTTTTCGGTTCATGTTCTCTGACTTCTGTGTGCATAAAAACCATAGCGATAATAGCAAAAGTAAAGGGAAACAAACTGAAAGAGAGAGAGGGGGGGAAATTGTGTGTGAGTTCAGAAGACTTTCAAGATTCATTATGTGTGAAAAAAACATCTTAAGTTTATTTCGTACACCATTTGTCTTATTAGCCCTTATTTTGAAAAAAACATTCGTAATAAATTCGGTATATATACATATAGGTGGACACAGAATATAATATTTGAACGCAATATTTAGGCAAACCATATATATATAAATAAAAGGGTAAAAAGGACTTTGACAACGACAACCGGAGCAGTAACATTATGGATCTAAATGTATAAAAGAATTATCAAATAGTTTGTTTACATGAATATATATATATATATATATATATATATATATATATATATATATATATAATTGACGATAGGAAAACTGTAGTTATTGCTGACGCGTTTCGTCCAATGTGGACTTTCTCAAAGCAAAAAACGAAATGAATTTAATTAAAGAAAGTAACTAATAATAACAAAAAACAGAATGTTCTTAGCAACTGGAAGAATTTAGAGAACGCTATTTTCATACTGTTAAATGAAAATAACGTCAGTTATTGTCACGTGTGGAGAATATTGTCATTATAGCTGTGTTGACGGATTCAACCATTTTCTTTTGATTATACGATATTATTGTGCACGTTTGTTTGGGAGAGCAGTAATTTCACCTTTCTTAACAAAATTACTGTCGCCGAGTGGTGACAGTCCGGTTCATGCTTGAACGCAATCTTCAGACCATCCAAGCATGAAACGGACTGTCACGTTCAGTGTTGAATTCAGTGTCCACTTTTATATTTACACGGACTGTATCTCTGATATGCGAGCGTTTTTACACTTTTACTCATAAATATAGCCTACCTTAAAACTAGATTTTTTTCAATATATATATATATATATTAAAAATTTTAAATGCTGAGTCACCAGTCATCATCTATCTCCTTGAAGCTTTTTATTTTAATTGTTCTTTCACCTCAATAATATTTTTCTCAGATTTTTTCATTCTCAGTAACAGATTGAGTCTTAGTGGCATTAACGCCTTGCTTGGGATGAAATCCAGAAATCATCTAGTTTCAACAATTACTACTGCAGACATCATGGCTTACCTCTCATTTAAACACGTTTAGTGTAGTGTAAAGTTTCTTGTAGGGTTCATGAGTTAATTTTCACATGTGTTCCGAAATACCATCTGTGTATGCGCGTGTACCTGCGTGTGAATGGGGGGTGGGGTCCGTGTCTACCGACTTGGGAGTTACAGAGACAATGATAAATATTCTCGTCTCTAAAATAAATGGGATTACAAATGCTGATTTTCTAGGCAAGCAGGTATTTATACGTGAAAGAAAAATGTAAAACAATATTTATTCCTTTGATCTATCCAACTATCCATTCATACACCTGTCGCGCACCAGCGTGCGCGCACACAAACACAGACACATACACACACACATACATATGTGTGTGTGTGTGTGTGTGTGTGTGTTTGAGTATAAGGTGTTAAATTCTTTAGTGACTGATATGGATACCTATCCTTAGATGTAACACAATGGTCCTCTCAATGTTTCATATTGAACACCTTGTTCCTACGCATCTGGCCCCCTTGCACTCTCAACTTACAAATATGTAAGTATTTATAAAGCAGTTATTTTAAATCTACATTCTTGAAGACACTTTCAAGTAAAACAGAGACACGTGTATGCAGCTATTTACAGATATTTAGAATTATATACTTATTGGCCTCTGTTGTGGTTGACTGATGCAGTGAAAACAATTTGCTGCCAAAGTTAAGGTATTTATGGATGAGTAATTCTCCCATGTATTTATATAATTTCCTCTTGATATATATATATATATATATATATATATATATATAGAGAGAGAGAGAGAGAGAGAGAGAGAGAGATAGATAGATAGATAGATAGATAGATAGATAGATAGATAGATAGATAGTGAACATATTTAGATAGATAGATAGATAGATAGATAGATAGATAGATAGATAGATAGTGAACATAGATAGATAGATAGATAGATAGATAGATAGATAGATAGATAGATAGTGAACATATTTAGATAGATAGATAGATAGATAGATAGATAGATAGATAGATAGATAGATAGATAGATAGATAGATAGATATTAAATCTTCAAATGTATGGGACTTGAAATAACAGATAAGTATTTTCAACGACATATGAAATATTTTCGCTCTTACAACGGTAACCTTCATAAACTTATGTTATTTGTCACTTAGAAATTAAGCTAATTTTTGGCTCTAAGATGTCAAAAGATAAATTTTCAAAATAAACCGACCTTCCCTATTGGCAAAATTAACAGAACACTCTCTCCCTCCTCCATATCGTTTTCTACCTTACAAAAGTCTCTTTAAATATCTATATAATTTATTTAAATATAACTCCCTGGTTGAAAAGGTGTATTTGCAAATGGAATTTGAATATTCTTTTTCCAGCTTAGGTTAAAATTCATTTTTACATTGCCCATCTTTCTTGTGTTCAATATTCTATTTTACTTTGTGAATGTGTAAATTCAGCGTAATAGGTTTTAGATGACTATCATTCTGGTATATAATCTTCTTGATTTCAGAATAATAGAGTTGTAAAAAATGAATGAATATCCAAATTTAGCTTGTATTCTTTTAAATGTGAGTGTCTCATTACATACGGAAGGATTTTACTTCCTTGCTCTCCAAATTTTGTTTTTCTATTAGTGAGATGAGGCAACACAATTGGTAGTCTTTTTGGCAAAAGTTGCAAGAAATAAGACATAATTTAACATTGATCTACTTAAGGAATTCTTCGAGAATGGTTACCAACCACGGCTACTAAGCTCTTTCTACGCTGTTATTCATACATAGATACTGAAGTCTAAGATTCATACCATTTTTTTTTTCAATATGAACAGTATAAAGTGAAGGCACTATTTCAATGATTCTGTGTTATGGGCCAGTAACCGTTACAAAACTCTTCACTTCTGCTTAGTAAATATCTGAACAGAGCCACCAGGAGAGTGACTCATTACACCTACACGAGCTAACGTTTTCCACTAATATGAAGTGGAAGATTATATCTAATCAGTTGCTAGGTCTGCTACTAGTAAGGTTGGTTCACTGTGTCGCGCTAAACATTTTTCTTGCCATAATCTATCTTACATATCTACAAGTCTACCATTCGTCTATGCTTAGAATATTGCTGCAACATTTGGTCTACTAATCCAGATATACATTTAGAGATTCTAGATATAGTCCACAGAAAACTTTGCAATATCTTTAGTCCTGATCTAGCATCTCGACTTCAATCCACAGATTTAATTTAAGATTTCTATGGCCCGGTTTTTTCTGACCCATAAGCTAGTAAGGTAAATTTGGTGTCGGGGACAGTAAATTCAATTAGCGACAATGTTTACAAACGATTATTATCATATTTGTCCGATATTTTCGTTTGAATTTATTTTTCTCGTGATATTTTTATAATTTCATATATTTTCTGCTACATCTGTTCATCTTTTTCGTTTTTCAGAAAAACTCTTACCTATATATTAGTTTTTCGGCTTTATTATTATTATTATTATTATTATTATTATTATTATTATTATTATTATTATTCCTTCGATTTCTGGTGTGTACTCATTTCTTCCCGGGCTGCAACCAGAGACCTAAGGTCAGAAATGGCATCATAACATTTTCCACTGAGTATTTTTTGAGGAAAAAACGAAAACAAAACATTCACCTAAGATCATACATATTTCATATAGATAAGGCCCTTTGTAAAGTGTGGGCTGTACTTTTGAGTGGTGTGAGCTCTACTTGTGAGGTTATTATTATTATTATTATTATTATTATTTGTGCATGTTATATTTATTGCTTTGTATCCTGTAGAGTCGTCCTTAGGCCATATAGGAGAATTATCATTTAATTGATAGCACTTTCCTTAGTATATGGGATATTCCTAGTAGGGAGATCTTCTGGGCAAATTGTACGTTAATGTTACCTGGAACACTGTTAGTAAAATTATCCATTCCTTTTCTTACGAGACCCAGAGCTGCGATTACTATTGGTACATTCTCAGTCTTCATACCCCACATCCTGTTAATCTTGATCTCCAGGTCCTTGTATTTAGACAATTTGGACAATTTCTCGATAATTTCATGGAAGTGTTTCCTTCAGATGGTACTGCTATGTCAATAACCAAACACTTCCAGAATTTCTTGTCTTTTATGATAATATCAGATGTTGGCTGTTATTTCCCTGGCAGTTTGTCCCACAGGATAGTTACATCGTTATTTTTGGTAAATGTGTCTGGTTAGTGCTCATGCCATCTCCCAGTGGTTTCGATTTTATGCTTCTTGTATATTTTCCAGTGCACATATGTCGCTATCTTGTTATGTCTGTGGGTATATTCATTTTTTTCAAAATCCCGACATCCTGAGATAATATGGTCGACAGTTTCATCATATTTTCTGCAGATCCTGCATTTCGGGTTAGTTCCAACCTTGATTATGTGACATTGATAGGATCTGATTGTCAAACTTTGGTCCTGAGCTGCAATAATTAGGCCTTCTGTCTCAGTTTTCATCCCGGTGCTCCTCAGCTTATCTGGCATTAGTATAGAAAGTCATTCATTTTGCTTCTTTCGTTCTTTTCATGTGTTTGCTATGCAATGCATTATCCTCCCAGTTTTTTTTTTTTTTTTTTTTTTGTAATTACATATGGCCAAGTTGTTTTGCTTTCTGTTTTACTCGTTTGGGCGTAGATGGAATTCGCTTCGTTTTTTTGTTGGTAGAGTTTCAGATATATTAAGCTGTTTCTTGAAGAGTACAGCTTCTTTGTTGATCGAGTAGATTTGGTATTTTACTATTTGTAAGAGTGAATCATTGTCTCTTTGTAAGGTATGCTTCCAATCTGATTATTCCAGTTTTTATAGTTCAATTTACTTGTACTTGTATTGGGACAAATTCTCGATAATTCTCATCGAGGTGTCTCTCTCAGATGGTACTGCTATGTCAATAAGCATACACTTCGTGAATTTCATATCCTATGACAATATATCAGGTTTGTTGTCTTTTATTTCTCTGTCCCAGAGGATAGTTACATCGTTATTTTGTTAAGCTGTGTCTGGTTGGTGCTCATACTATCTCTCAATCGTTTCGATTTTGTGCTTCTTGCAAGTGAACATATGTTGCTCCCTTGTTATGTTTGCTAGTTCCGGACATTCTGAGATAATGCGGTAGACAGTTTCATCACATTTTCCGCGGATTCTGCATTTAATTTTAGTTTCATCCTTGATTATGTGGCAGAGATAGGATCTGGTTGACAGGCTTAGGTTCATGTATTTACCATGCAACGCCGTGTCCTCCCATTTTTTTCTTTTTTGTAATTTCATTTGGCCAATTTGTTCTAATTTCTGTTTTACTCGTTTGGCATAGATTGTATTTGCTTCGTTTTTTGTTGGTAGGATTTCAGGTATATTAAGCTGTTTCTTGACCACACTCTGTCATCTACTTGCCAGGTATGTCATGCGCTTCTTTTCCTTGTCTCTCTTTCCCTCTATTCGTCTTGTGAGTATCAGATTCTCCAGACCCTCCTTTCTCATTACGTGCCCCAGAAATTTCAATTGCCTCTTCCTGTACAAGCCTCCTCCTTGTTTGCATCCTCTCCAAAACCTCATCGTTGCTTACATGTTCGGTCTATGATAACCTTAGCATCCTTCTGTAGAACTATACCCCCACTGCCTCGAGTATCTTCTTCATCTTTGGGTAGCAGTTCAGTACTCTTTTTTTTTTTTGTTGTTACCAACAAAATCCTCCTTTCTCGTAATACTCTGCCTAGCTTCTGGAATGCGCCTTTGGTCATTCCAATACGTCTTCGGATCTCAGCGTCGCAATTAACGTTCTCGGTCAGAACACTTCCCATATATTTAAAATTCCGCACCTGCTTGATGTTAGTGTCTCCGACCTGTAAATCGCATTTCGGGCTCATCTTTTTACTGATGACCATGCATTCTGTCTTCTTGTAGTTTTGGATTAGTCCCTTCTTCTCGCTCTCCTTCGCTACATTCTGTAGGAGATTTTGTAATTTCTTTTCCATGTCTGCCACCAGTACTGTCTTCAATTTCCACTTGACGGCTTCTTGAACAGCTTACGAGCAGTACGGTTACTAAATTCAACTTCACTAAAGTATGTACATACCCTAATGCTTTCGTTTCATAGTTCAAACGTGTATTATAAATAATATTAATATCAGTTAAATTTAGGTTGTTATATTAATTTCACCTGATATATACTGTAGGTATTTTGTGTGTTATTTAATAGTAAATGCTATGTGTCTGTTTCGTCTTGTTGAAAATACATACAAACAAATATTTATAAGTGTTTATATTTGCTAAAACGGATGAAAACTGAGCATTGAAAACAGTACTTTTTAGTCACTAGATAAATTCATATATTCATATTTATAGCATGTAAATTTATATATATATGCTTATATTTTTATTTACACCAGATTATATCTATCTGCGAAACCACATAAAACTATCTGCTACTACGTAAAATGAAAATGGAACTCTGTTTTAGCACAGAAATTAGGAGGAGAAAAACCTTTTAAATAACTCGTAGCATTTGTTATCTTTTTCTTTCTTTTTTTAAGCATTACGCCCCGAGCAAGGCGTGACGCCACTAGGATGCAGAAGATTTGGAGCGAGAGCAGATAGGAGTGATAGAAGAAAGGATGAGGAGAAGGATAGTGGATAGATCAAGGCAACTGGAGATGTCGATTGACATTACATTTGAATAGTTGGAGATTATAGCTCTCAGGGAAACTGGAATAGGGAAGGGAGTTCCACAGACGAGAAAGTTAAAAATGTCTGTTTATTAAAATATTCGGTAACTAGACATATATTTATATTTCGCCGCCTATCTGTATCCAGTATCAAAAGAAAGCTTATTAAAAATCTGTCTTTTTCTAACTATGAATTTTTAAGTCGTTAAGGTAAGTGATTTTCGGATCCGAAATCAAATAGCAAAACATGTAACACTGTTCGCTACGCTTCCTTTAAAAGACATCTTTCAAACAACGCAATGAAATAAACATGAAAACCAATTTTACAACGCTTCTTACTATTGACGAATGCTTTTCTATCTTCAATGATTCTAAAGGATCGATTAAATCTTCACTGTCTACTACAGAAAACTGTCTTAATATTTAGTTTTCGACATCACTGAAGGGGTTGTGATGTTTTGGGGTGGAATACGTATATAAATGTTACGTTCATGTTAATTTCAAGATGATCTTAAGATGACATACATTGATTTTTGAAGGCTCGCGTAGAGCCATATTTTGAGAGAACACAAACAAGTTCAGAGAGATATTTTTTATGCACCATCTCACAATTAGCGAAGGAAACTAATAAATATCTGGATAAAAATTATTTCCGAGATGCTTATTTGAGGAAGTTGGGGAGGGGGGCTTTTTCGACCGGCTTTAACCCGGTTAAAAACAGCATTCTGAAGATGAAGCAAATTTACCAGTAATTATGAACATTGTAATG
>CAHIKZ030000081.1:577500-652500 GCA_903632075.3 Acanthosepion pharaonis | reverse complement strand
ACATCTAAAATATTATTACAGTTAGATTTACGTTAAGAATATTCGAACACAGTGGCGTTCCATATCACGTGACGTCCGCATCTCGTGACGAACGCTACTTGTAAATAAACAGTTATTTCTGAAGAAGGATTGAGGTCAATCTGAAATATCAAATATATATATAAATATTACTGAGAGTAAAAACAAGAACAAAATCTATTGCATACCTGAGGATGTCTGTAGGAACAGACGAAAAATAATAAGAACTTATGCAACAGAAATTTATAAAAACAAGGATCTTTTCATTCATAAACAGGTTCGGGGTTTTTGTATATTATTTGAATTGTTCGCGACGATGGATTTCTCGCCAATTAAATCATTAACCTTTGTATTTGTTTTTTGTATGAATAATTCATGAATTTATATAAATAAATAAATACTTAAAAAAAAACATTATTTTTTATAATTTTAAACTTTTTCTATATATACATATTAAGAAAGTATACGTGGCTTCTCATTATGCTATATATATATGTGTGTGTGTGTGTGTGTGTGTGTGTGTGTGTGTGTGTGTGTGTGTGTGTGACTTGGCGAAAACGATATGCTGTGTTTTCTGAGCATACGTTGAACCTCAGTATAGACAAGACAGTAGCGAATGTCCAGTCTGTCTTGGTCACAGTATGCATATCGCAGTCTATTCTACATAGGTGGTAAGAAATTGAAGGTCGTTGCCCAATTTGCCTACCTCGTCAGCAATATTAGCCATTTCTGTTCACTTGAAAATGAGATAACTTTTTCTTCTTTTTTTTTTTAAGCAACGGACTCTTTCTACTGTAAGACCGTGTGTGGTCACAAGGAATATTGAAAAAGAAAACCTCACTGAAAGTGTACAACGCATGTATGCTAATATGCTTAGTGTACCAGAGCCTTCTGAAACAACTCGGGAGCTTTCATCAGTGCTGCATCAGTTTTCAATATCGAAACGATAATACAATCTCGTGGGGTTTGGAGAAAGCGAATATGGCCAGTATCAAAGGATACATTCATATACATCGACTTGGGCTACGTCATAAGATTTGATGATGGCAGCATTCCTAATCAGCGGCTGCATAAACGAAGAAAAAAAAAAGGCCAAAAGATTGTCGAGGATTCACGAGCATTACGTAAAATCGACAATGTCAACTCAGGAAATGTTGACGTGTCATAGACGTAGTTTGGGAAATATGGTTTATCCTGTTCCTTCTAAAACAAAGAGAATAGGTGAGCAGCCAATAAAAGGTGATGTTATCGATCCAAACGTGTCACGGTTTGTCTGCAAAGAGTCCGGACGAGTCTATCTGTCAAACGCAAGTATAACTAGTCATCGGTGTAGCCAGGTTGAGAGATCTTTAATCAACCATGAAGCATTCCTTGACAGAAAAAATATGTATTGTGAGGAGTACAGAAACGTCTGTAGAATTAGGTCCGGCATAAAAAGTCATATGACGATGTACCAGCTCAGCTATATATATATATATATATATATATATATATATATATATATAATTAGATTATAATAAATATTATTATAAGATTATAATAAAAACATGTTGAAATCGCTAAACAAAAGCTTTAATGTTTCAATACTATGATTCTACTTCTTCAGACGACAGGTTGTAACTGGTGATTAAATGATTTTTAAGGAAATTTAAAAACAAATTGTTTCCTCTTTTCCGAATGTTAATTCTGACCTTATGTTCCTCCCAGTAATTTCGGAATTTTCTACGGCAAATTTCCGGTTAGGATCATACAGTATATGGTGTTACTGTTAAGTAATGCCAACCCTGGTCAGTACCTAGACTGGTAACCGCTTGGGAATGCCAGGTGCTGCAAACTTGGATGTGCAGGTGTTGTAATGGATAATGACTCAGGATTGTTAATTAGAGAGCCAAGTTACAATTCCAGTTTGGTTTGTTATACTCTGTTACGCACAAATACGGTTGGGAACAGTATGCATCTGCCTCTCTCCGCTATGTGCTAATTGCAAGTATGAATAACAAATAAATAAAAGGGTAAAAAGGACTTTGACAACGACAACCGGAGCAGTAACATTATGGATCTAAATGTATAAAAGAATTATCAAATAGTTTGTTTACATGAATATATATATATATACATATATATATATATATATATATATATATATATATATATATATATATATATATAATTTGCTGATATAAATTTGTTTTGATAACTTCTCAGAAAGGAAGAAAGTTACATGAAATTACAGTTTAGGAATTAATGTGTAAAAAGTGAGCACGTGGCGAAAAGAATTTTAAATGTAGATAGACAAACTGAAAATAAATGTATAACAATGCAGTTAGTCTGAAATTTCTTTACAGAAGTGACCCAGTTTGATCCCCTGAACAATTTTCTGTTGTTTTGTTTTATTTCATTAGAGAATTACGTTATCATATCGTTGACTGTTGGAAATGATAATTATCCTTTTTATGCCTATTTGCGTTCTGTCCACATTTGGATTGAAACTTTTTCAAAACCTAACAATCCACGTGTTCTTAGAGTAAATGATTTCTTTGATTGTTATTTCTTTTCTTTCATTTTAATTAAATTTAGCCTCATTCCGTTCCTGATCTGTACACCAATACATGGCTTTTCATATAGGACTACTCAAGTGCTCCTCAGGTACGAGGTAGTGCAAATTGTTTTATAGATCTCTTAAGACTTCATAATTCATTGCCACTGATTTTTTTTTTACTGCTGACTTGCACCTCGTATGCGATGACCAGAAAAAATAAACTGTTTATCTAATGTAGTCTCATCCACTTCCCTGTGATGATTGTTTAAAGCAGAGATCAGCTCGCTCACACAGACTCCTTTCTTTACATTATTTCTTGATATAGCTCGGCGAGTCAAGATGACCAAGGCGACTGCCAAGATGTATTTATTTTATTATTCTGCTGCCATAATTATTTTCACTTGACCAGATTATTTTACAGGGCTAGAGGAATCAAACTGCGTTGCTATTTTATCATAGCTAGGAATAATTTCTAAACAGACCCATTGGTAGAGATTGATTCATGCCTATTGCAAAGAGAATAGTACAAAATGATCCCAAGGTTGTTTCAGCTGAAATTTGAACTCCATTTCATAATTTATTTTATTTATTTATTTATTGTATTTATACTACTTACATTATTCGGACTATTGTCCTCATTTTTATCGCCATATTTATTACAACGTTTCGGCCGTTGTACGCTCCGGCGATCTTCAGATGATACAGGTTGGAATTTCGAACCAAACACTTTATTTAGTCGACAGGAGTAGATAGTTCTAGTTCCACGAGTCATGCCTTTTCTGGACATCTCAGCTGCAATTAATTCACTTCAATAACAAACGTCGTGAGTATAACAGTAAAAATGATGAAAATAGTCCAAGCAATGTAAATAGTATAAACAGTTACAATACCTCATCTCAGAAATATAGACAGATATTGAAGACTGGAGATTACAACAGCCGACACATTGTGAATATGGCAACAAAGATGAGGACAACATTTCGAAATATGTAATTAGTATAATCGTTACAATGCCTCATCTCAGAAATATATAGATACTGAAGAACACTGGAGCGTATACAACAGCCGAAACGTTGTGAATATGGCAACAAAGACCTGGACTACAGTCTGAACAATGTATATAGTATAAATCGTTACAATACGTCATCTCAGAAACATAGACAGATACTGAAGAAGACTGAAGTGTACAACAGTCGAAACGTTGCGAATATGGCAACAAAGATGAGGACAACAGTTCGAACATAGTAAATACTATAAATTGTTACAGTACCTCATCTCAGAAATATACATAGATACTGAAGAATACTGGATGAGGACAACAGTCCGAACATAGTAAATAGTATAAATCTTTACGATACTTCATCTCAGAAATACAGATTGAAATTCACTTTTTGTTTTCATAAAACTTACTTCGTTGGATGTGCAGGTGGTGTAACAGATATAAATAGGGAAGAGATTGACAGGCAGAATTCAAACTCTGGTCGAATTAGTCTCGTTCATATTTGTGTTAAAGCTATTGGACTTAAAAACATCTCTTCTTCACCAAACTATAGGCAAATGGTAGCATAGACGAGGCTAGGTAAGGCACCAATCTAAAGGACAATACAATTCAAAATTTGAGTAGAAAACGTTAAACCAATCTATTATATTTTTCCAAGAATAGAAATTAAAGGATATTGAAGAAAAAAAAAGGATGCTGTAGAGAGCCATTATCGGCAAGTGATATAGAATTGTGAATGCTTACAATTTTGTCAGTGGGTATATTTATTAAATCAGAAATCTATGTAAAATAATGCGGACCGTTTACTCGTGTCATCTACACATGCGTGGCCGCGCGCACGTGTGCGTGTGTGTGTGTGTGTGTGCGTGCGCATGATTATGGCATATTTTTATAGACCCATTTTATGGGTGTTTTTTTTTTTGTTCTTGTATAATACTTCCTTTATTCCACCTTTTGGACTTGCGCATTTCACTTCCTTTTTATTCTTATTTTTAGCCAAGCCTCCTGCTCCTGATTTATTTATTTATTTTCATCCCCTTTTTTTTTCTTCCTATTAATAATCATTGAATTGTTTTCAAAATAAATATTTTTACTTCAATTACCACTTTTACTATTTTTTGCAAACTATTATTGTTTCGTGTTTACACTGCGTTCATTTTCCTTAGTTACTTCAGGTCGGTGCCCTTCTGACTTCCAGATTCAATTACTATCGCTTTATTATGTCTGGTAGTCAACTGACGGACTTCCGAACAATTATTTTGTCCTCCTTTCATCATCTCTCCATCTTACTGAATTTTCTTTGGTCAATTACCTTAACCTAGTTTATGACCTCTCAAAGGTCTACTGGATAGAGTCTGTTAGACTTCATTCAGAAATCCCTAGAGGTTAATCCTCTGTTTAATAATCCTATTTTCTCTTATCAACAAAATCTAATCTGCTGAAAATTACATCAAGAGCAACCCCTCCGAGTCATTGTGGGGCATATCTATTGCTATCAAGTTTAATCGTGGATATTGCGTTATCGTTGATATTCTAGAATAGTTTAAAGGGATAAAATACCACAACGTTTAAAACATTAGACACAGTCTATTGTGATATAATAACAACATTAACAATAAATTTGGAAAGAAGAAGAAGAAAGGAAGTAGGCCAAATTTATATAAAGAAATGAGATGGCTAATTAGGAAAAAAGAAAGAATAAAAGAGATAAATAAAAAAAGGAACAAAGAGTAATAAGCAGGACAAAGTGAAATATTAAAAAGGTATGGATATTTGGAAGGAAAAATTAAAAGAAAGAAAAAAGAAAGAAAGAAGAAAAAGGGAAAAATATAAGTAAATAGGGCGTAATTAAATCGAAAAAGAGATGAATTATTAAGAAAAAGAAAGAAAGAAAGAAAGAAAGAAAGAAAGAAAGAATAAAAGAAAGTCGTATAAAGAAATAAAAGAGAGTCATATAAAGGGAAGAAGAAAAAGAGACGTAGAGAAATAAGTAGGGCGAAAATTAATAGAAAAAGATGAATAATAAGGATAAAAAAGAAAGAAGAAAAGAAAGAAAGAAAAAGGAAAGAAAAAGGAAAGAAGAAAAAGAGACAAAGGTAAAAAAGGAAAAAAGAATAATACAAAGAAAGAAAAAGGAGTGATAGAAAGAGGGAAAAAGGAATAATGGAAAGAAAGAAAAATGAATAATGGAAAGAAAGAAAAAAGATTGATAGAAAGAAAGAAAAAAGAATGATAGAAATAAATAAAAAGGCACAAAGAAAAAAATAAAAAGGCACAACAAAAAGAAAGAAAAAGAAATGATAGAAAGAAAAACAACAATAGAAAGAAAGAAAATGAAATGATACAACGAAAGAAAAGGGAATGACAAAAAGAAAAGGGAATTATAGAAAGAAAGAAAAAGGAATAATTGAAAGAAAAAGGAATAATTGAAAGAAAAAGGAATAATTGAAAAAAAAGAAATGATAGAAAAAAGAAAAAGGAACAATAGAAAGAAAGTAAAAGGAATAATAGAAAAAAATTTAAAAAGTAAGAAGAATAGGAAGAGAATGCTGATGTAAAGTAATGGAAAAATGATTGAAAAAAGAACAATAGAAAGAAATAAAAAGGAATGATAGAAAGAAAGAAAAAGAAAGAAAAGAAAGAAGAACGATAAAAAGAAAGAAAAAGGGAGAAGAGATAGAAAGAAAAAGGAAATATAGGGAAAAAAAGAACAATAGAAAGAAAATAAAAGGAATGATAGAAAGAAAAAAATAGGAAGGATAGGAAGATGTAAAATAACGGATAAAAAAGATTGAAAATATTTATTACATATATCAACCTCATAGATTTGGAAACAACTTGACAAGTTTTTTAAAAAATTGTTCGGGCGATCTACTCTAAATAATAATAATAATAATAATAATAATAGCAATAATAATAATAATAATAATAGCAATAATAATAATAATAATAATAGTAGTAGTAGTAATAATAATAATAATAATAGTAATAATAGTAATAGTAATAATAATAATAGTAATAATAATATTAGTAATAATAATAATAATATTAGTAATAATAATAATAATAGTAATAATAATAATAATATTAGTAATAATAATAATAGTAATAATAATAATAATATTAGTAATAATAATATTAGTAATAATAATAATATTAATAGTAATAATAATAATAATCTGTGAAAGAGTTCGTTAGGTTTTTCAATAGATAACGTTTAAACACGTGATTTCGTTTCGCACCTTATTGAAATTTATTTTATATATTCATATTCTGAAGGGCGATCATTCAACTCGTTTTTCCATATCGTTCGTGTGTAGATTGTGAATTTTAAATGTTTGTTAAAATCGAAAAGGGAGGGAAATGAAAAGCATATCTGTCATTCGATGTTCTTTTATTTCAGGAAATGAAAGAAGAGAAAAAAAATGAGGAATAAACAGCGAAAAAAAATTAGTGCCGTTCATGGAGATTTTCCCGTAGCTGAGAGTAATTGTTTTAATTGTTTCACTAGGTTTATTAAGTGGAACTGAGAAGCTTCCGGCGGGCCTACTGCCATTGATGAAGACAGAATCATAACTCTGATTTTAAATAATCCAAGTCTCACGTCACTGGACATCGCAGTGATACCCTACGTATATTAATGTCGTAAGTAATAATGGATAGCCGCTCGGATTGAGAGATCGGAGAGCCGAGTTCGAATTCCAGTCGAATCCATTAATTTCACTTACGGGGAATATATGAATGAATCCTCGTCTTCTTCCTACAACTATGAGTAAAAATACCAGTACAGACCGGGTTCTATAGCCTTGGATGGCAATTGGTCTAACACAGAAAGAAATGACAACCTACTGAGGGAAAGAAATCTGCGTCTTCAGTCATTATCGAAAGATACATGATCGCCTAAGCGGTGATTAATATTAAGTAATTAGTGAAAAGCTTAATGAATTAAAGGTAATGAATTAGGTAGAGGGTTACAGATTAAGAGGTACTGTTTATGGGTATATGTGGAGAAGATGACAGTAATGTTAAACTTGAACAGATTAAGATTGTAGTGACCGGGAAAGCACCCCCTTGGGAGATGTTCCACAATGCAGCAGTTCTTGGGAAGAAGTTGTTCGAGTTGAACTTATATCTTACTAGATAATAAGTGAATGAAGTTGGTACGCTATAATGTGCTTGGTATGGTGGTTCATAGCCGTGAAGGTTAGCATTGGTGGAACTAAAGAACATAGTTCGTCTGAGCACTTTCCATGGAAAATGGAGATAGAGCAGTGAGAGGCTCGCAAAGTTTTCATTGTGGGAATAGGGCTGTAGGCTGGAAAATAATTAATCGCACATAAAGACGAGGAGATGCGTTTGAACACATCAAGACTGAAACGTGAAAGCTGGACAGTTCTTTCAGTATCTGTCTATATTTCTGAGATGAGGTATTATGTACACTATTTACATTATCCAGACTATTGTCCTCATCTAGAACAGTCTACCACAGTGAGCGAAATAAAGGGTTCAGTTCGACATTCCAACCACCTGAAGAAGACCGGAGCATACAACGGCGGAAACGTTGTAATAAATATGACGTCAAATATGAAAACAACAGTCCGAATAATGTAAATGGTGAGATAACATAACTGACAACCATTAGACATGGCACGTGGAACTAGAACAGTCTACCCCAGCGAGCGAAATAAAAGGTTCAGTTCGATATTCCAACCACCTGAAGAAGGCCGGAGCGTACAACGGCCGAGACGTTGTAATAAATATGGCGACAATGATGAGGACAACAGTCCGAATAATGTAAATAGTGGACAGTTTTTCCCATATATGACAGTAGTAGTCCATTTTCACCATGTGCTTGCGCTTATAATACAGTAGGAAATCGAATATTTTTCCATCATCTTTAGCGATGGAACGCATGTAACACTTGAGGTGTAGGATGAGCTTAAGTCCTAATAGTCTGTCAAGGAACAAGACCCCACCTCCTGAGAGAACATTGGTTCATTCATAGGTGAAAGTTCAGGGTCCACTCGGTAATGATGGAACATAACTAGTTTAGTTTTCGAGGCATTTAATGTAACCAATCATTTTTTCTACTGTACTGCTAGAACTCAGTCAGAGAAGTGCACCTATATAACGTTGTATCATCAGCATAGATATTCACAAATGATCACTCTATACTCATACATTTATGTAAAATAGAAAGTCGGTTAAACCAAGAAGCGAGCCTTGGGCTCTAGAGGACCGGCCGTTAACAAATAGCTTGAGGAACCTACCCGTTAGGAAAGACTTCATAATTGAGAAGATTCTTCAAGTGATTACATAGCTAAAGAGCTTTTGCAGCAACCTTCTATGCCACACCTATACTACCCCCATTGGAATGTCTAATTCTATCCTTCTTGAGATGTATTTGTTTAGTGCTTCCCTGATTCTGGGAATAATGACAGAATATCAGCAGTAGACCGAGCTGATTAAAGTCTGTACTGCTTGTCACTCAAGAGGCTGTCCTTATTGAGGTGATCAACAAACTTCTTTTTTGATAATAGCTTCAAAAAGATTGCTAATGACAGTGAGAAGGTTGGTAGTCCTGTACTGAGATTGGAATCAGCGCTCACCCGCATTCTTGAAAACATGACTTAACACACTGAGAAAGATTTATCCCTCAGATAGCAGTTAAATAGCTTCGCAAAGATCGAGAATACCTAGGGCGTTAATATTCTTAAGGACAATCACTGTGATTTTTATCTGGAGGACACTGGGAATCTGTGTATACAACAGAAATCGAAAATGATTTCTGTTGTATACACACTTGCTTCCGGCTAAGACTAAGAATTACATTGATAAAATTATTCGTAATGTTGTCTATACTGATGAGAACATTTTTTCTTTACAGGAGTCCCTTCAATAAATCTATCGGACCCGTTTCCAATCAATACAAGGGCTCCAACTACAATTGAAATTATTAATGTCCTCAAGTGCCATATATTTTTAAAATTTCCACTTCAATATCGTTGTATTTTGATAGTTTTTTTTTAAAGCTCTTCAAAGCTAAATTACAATCTGCAGACTGCTATGTGAATAAGAAAGCACATTCTGGCTTTGTGGTCATTGATCACGATGTTTGGGCGATTAGCTTTGGTTGTTCTGTCTGTTTATATTGTAATCTATCCAAGCTGTACTGAGATTTCGAGGACCATTTTATTTATTAGTAGTTGATCTTTTGCAACCTTATTACACTCTTCGTCATTTCTTCTGTTCCAGAGGGAAGGATATTGTTTTCATCGAGAAAAGAATAATACAGTTCGCCAGAACAGACGTGATCAATTTATATCTGGTGCGGACACACGTGTAAAATTTTGGATCTTCTGTGTCACACATTTTAGATACAAGATATGTAATATCTTCAGTGATCCCTTCTGGAATTTCATTGATTTTATTAATTATCATTGGCAAAGTATTCGAAAGTGTCTTATGGATTACTGACAGATGACACAGTCAAAAGTTACCTTGTCATTTGCTGGGGATTTCCATTTTGGGGATTTTCTTAGAGTTTGCTTAACATTATTCTCGATTATATCATTCCATTTTCTTCTTCTTCTTCTTCTTCTTCTTCTTCTTCTTCTTCTTCTTCTTCTTCTTCTTCTTATTATTATTATTATTATTATTATTATTATTATTATTATTATTGTTATTATTATTATTATTATTATTATTATTTATTAATATAATCATTATTATATGTTAGGGCATATCAAAATGTGTTTTTAAGAATTATTTTCCTTCATTTTTGTTTTTATTCAAACATATTTGCTCTGAATTTACATTGAGCTCTCTGGATATCATCCTCCTTGGGTCCACCCATACGGATTACCTAGTTTTGCATAAACTAAATATATATATATATATATATATATATATATATATATATATATATATATATATGAAGAAATATGGTCTTACGAGGTGCTATATTTATGGGATAAAGTGCTCAATATCAGAGATAGAGCGTGTGTAAATATAAAAGTGATGCTAGATGCAATCGTCAGGCCACGAGTGCTGTTATTTTTCTCGGCTATTTATATGTATACGGGTCAGTGGTGCATTGTAGGTAGTCTATTTTGGCGGCTATTTTACCGGTAGTCGTTTATTTATTTAATTATTTATTTGGATTAAATTATTTTGATTGTTTTCATTTATTTTTATTTTATTTTTTATTTTTATTTCTTATCTTATATATTTATTTATTTATTCATTTTGTATTTTTATTTTAAACGGAGTTTTTCTTAACGTAGTAAAAATTTGTTTATATCACTTATTTAATCTTTTTTTTTTGGTTTGGGAAGATGATTAAAGCCATTTATTCAATTTTGGGGTTGATTGTTGTAGTTTATTCTAACTATTATTTGGGGGGGGGAACAGTTTTTAATTTGTTTATTACTTCATGTATTTATTTGGATTGATTATCATTATTTGTTTTTTCTAATGGTTAGTTTATCGGGATTAGTTTATTTATTTATTTGGATGAATTTAGGTCAAATTTATTTTACTTGTTATTACTTATTTGTTATACTTTATATTTTCTCTTTTTGGTTTTCGATTTTTAAGTGACATAGTATTTTTTTATTATAGCTATTTTTTTCGTCCGATTTTTGGTTTGATTGTTATAGTCAACTAATATTTTGGTCATAATGGTTTGCAAATCTGTTTATTATTTAGTTTATTTATTTGGGTTCATTGATTTTTTTTTTCTTATTTTTTATTCTATTTCGTCTAATCTAACAGATGTGATTTGGTAATTTGTTTGGGTCAATTTATTTTGCTTATTTTATTGTCATTTTGTTTATTTATTTTTATTTTATTTTATTTTTTCCGTTTTCGATTTTTAAGTAACGTAGTAAAAATTTGTTTTCATGTCTGCATTTTGAGATGAGCTCGGATATTTTATTTAATAATTTATTTTGGTCTGAGAAAATAATGATAGCTATTTTTTCTTCCAAGCAAAATTTGCAAGTTTTTGATTGGTTGTTGTAGGCTGATGATCTTTTCTTTATTTTCCAAGATACTTTTGGTGTGATGTGCGTTTTGTTTTTAATTTCCCAGATATACGTAGAAAGCATTGTCCTGTTCGCATATTTACTATTTGTGAAAGATGTTTTGTGTGTATAATTTCTTTGTTTACAGGGCCCTTCAGTTACTCCTATGTATACTTCTTTTTCTTCATTATCTGGTGATTTTATCGTGGCTTGGTATATTACGTTGTTTTGTAAACAATTACCGTTTATGGGACATTCGTTCTTTACTCTGCAGTTGCACGTGGGTTTAATTTATCCGTGTGGTTTGTTGATAATTTCCCTGTTGTGCTTTTTTATTATTTGTGCCATGTTCTCGGTGCAACTGTAGCTGATTTTTACTGTGTTTTTGTTGAATATTTTGTGTAGGGTGCTTGATTCCGGGAAGTGTTTGTGTAAGAGTTTGAAGAATATTTTTCCTACGTTTGTTTTTACTTTTTTGCTGTGCGGTGGGTTGAACCATATGATATTTCTTTCCCTGTTGGCTATTTTTATTTTTGTGTTCTGTGGTGAGTATGTGAGTGTTGCTGGGAATACGCTATCTTTTAGGCTGCTTCGTAGTATATATATATATATATATATATATATATATATATATATATATGCGCATATAAATATACACATTTTTTGGATAATCTTTATTCACCCGTTTTTGGTAGGAGATATGTAATTCCTTCAGTGATCCATTCTGGAATTTCATTGGAGTTAATCATAAGCATTAGTAAAACTTGCGTAAGTGTTTTATAACTTTCGTAAGAGTTTTATCGATTGATGACAGATGTGAGAGCCAAAAGTTACCTTGTCATTTCCTGGGAATTTCCATTTTGGGGATTTTCTTAGAGATTGCCTAACATTATTCTTGGTTACATTTTTCCATTTTTGTACAGGTCCATCCTTCATTTTTTCGTCTTCTTCTTCTTCTTCTTCTTCTTCTTATTATTATTATTATTATTATTATTATTATTATTATTGTTGTTTTTATTTTCTTTGATTTCTGGCGTTTACACATTTCTTTCCGGGACCCGCCCAGGGACCTAAGGTTAGAAATGGCGTCATGACACTTTCCACTGACAAAAAAAAAAAAAAAAAAAATGATTACATAGATAAAGCCCTTCGTAAGGTGTGGGCTGTACTTGTCAGAACAATTTTCTGTATCTCCTTGAGGCATGGACTTCCAGGAATCCGTTCAATTAGTCTACTGGAATCTTTTCCAACCAGTCCTAGGGCTCCAACTACAACAGGGATTGTTGATGTTCCCATATGCCACATTTTCGCGATTTCTATTTCAAGGTCCTTGTACTTTGACAACTTTTTGAATATCTTCAAAGATACATTGCCGTCGGCATGGACTGCCATATCAATAAGGAGGCACCGTTTTTGTTTGTGGTCTTTAATAACAATATCTGGGCGGTTGGCCTTGATTGTTCTGTCAGTGTGTATTGTGTAGTCCCATAGAATTGTAACAGGTCCTATCTCCGTAACCGGGTCTGGGTGGTGTTCATACCAGTTTCTTTCAGTTTTCTTCCCGTAGAAGTTGCAGATTTTCCAGTGCAGATATTGGCCCACTCTGTCATGTCGGGTTTTATATTCAGTGGGTGCCATCACCGTACAACCTGATACAAGATGATCAATCGTTTCTGGATATTTATCACAGAATCTGCATTTTGGGCTGACACAATATTTTAGTATATGTGCTTGATAATTCCTAGTTAGCAAGCATTGGTCCTGCGCAGCAAGGATAAAACCTTCAGTTTCCGCTTTCAACCCTGCACTACGTAGCCACTGATGGGTACGGGTTTTGTCTACGTCAGCTTGTTTGGTACGGGCAGAGTATTGGCCATGAAGCGGTTTATCTTGCCATCGCTTCTGTAACTGGTCTGTTGCATTCGTCTTAGCTATCATTTTTAGGTATTTTGCAGTTTCAGCCGGTATATTGTGCTGTAGTTGCATCTCTACGCCCATTTGGAACTCCATTTTGAATTTGTTGGCTTCCTTCATTACGGAGTAGAGACGCTTACTACTTTCATGTTCCTTGACGCATACCATCATCCAGTCTTCAGTAGTTTCCAAGTATCTTTGGAGGCCAATTGTTGTAGTTTTGTCGGACAGTTCTAGTTGAACTAATCCTCTGCCTCCTTCGGATCTGGGCACATACAGACGGTCGACATCAGCTTTGGGATGATGCATGCGATAGCAAGTGAGTAGCTTTCTCGTTTTGGCATCCAGTCGCTTAATTTCAGCTATGGTCCAGTTAAGGACATTAAAGCTGTATTGCACCACAGGGACAGCCAATGTGTTTATGGCTGATATCCTGTTTTTTGAGTTCAGCTCAGTATTTAGTACCAGACGTACACGCCTGTAGTATTCTTTTCTTATTTTTCCTTCATTTGGGGGTGTTGTATACCATCTCCTTCGCTAATTCCTAGGTACTTATAAGCTTCACCATGCTCCAGTTCCCTAATCTTTGTGACAAAATCTAAATCTATTAAGGGTGTTTCTGTAATTCTACCTTTCTTGAAAGTTACTTTTGCACATTTATCTAATCCGAAGTCCTTACCTATGTCGTCACTGAAGTATTTTACAATATTGAGGAGGCCTTTCAACTCATTGTCGTCTTTGGCAAAGAGTTTGAGATCATCCATGTAGAGTAGGTGATTGAATATTTTCTTATTTATTTTGTAACCACTACAAGTAAGGTAAATTTGGTGTCGGGGACAGTAAATTCAATTAGCGACAATGTTTACAAACGATTATTATCATATTTGTCCTGATATTTTCGTTTGAATTTATTCTTCTCGTGATATTTTTATAATTTCATATATTTTCTGCTACATCTGTTCATCTTTTTCGTTTTTCAGAAAAAAAAACCTTTACACATATATTCTTTTGTTTTCGGCTTTATTATTATTATTATTATTATTATTATTATTATTATTATTATTATTCCTTCGATTTCTGGTGTGTACTCATTTCTTCCCGGGCTGCAACCAGAGACCTAAGGTCAGAAATGGCATCATAACATTTTCCACTGAGTATTTTTTGAGGAAAAAACGAAAACAAAACATTCACCTAAGATCATACATATTTCATATAGATAAAGGCTAAAGCCCTTTGTAAAGTGTGGGCTGTACTTTTGAGTGGTGCGAGCTGTACTTGTGAGGTTATTATTATTATTATTATTATTATTATTATTAGTAACAAGAACAACAAGAATTATTTACATGATAGTAATCTTCGTGTTCTTCTACGAGATATCATTAAAGCCTGAAACTGATACAAAATGTCACACAAAAGATCAGTAAAGCAATATTATAACTATGTAACAAAAAACAGAAAGAAAAATACAGACAGAAAGAAAAGAAGCAAATCGGAAAGGAGGCAAGGAAAATGAAAGAAAAAATGTAAAAGAAAACTATTAAGAAACCAGAAAAAAAAATAGAATTTATAATGGAAATTGAACTTAAGAAAGAATGATAAAAATAAAAAAAGAAAGAAAAAGAATGTAAACAAGGAAGAAAGAAAAAAGTAGAAATTTTAAGAAAAAAATATAGAAAAATATAAGGCAGTTAGAAATATAAATTAAAGATGGAAACAAAAATTAGAAATAAATAAATAAAAAGAAAGAGAATATATAAGCAGATAAAAATAAATTAGAAAGAGAAACATAAATTAGAAAAAAATATAGAAAGAAAAAAATTAGAAAGGAAAAAGACATGTAAGCCTCTTTATATATTCCTTTTTCCATAGTATTGATAAAAACGTTTTACACTTAAAAAGAGAGAAAAAAAAAACACGTTTTTAACATGAAATTTCTGTTAACGTGCCTCATTAACATAACATCTGGCGCAGTACGTTAAGATTTCTTGTTTTCTTTATCGCTGCAACTCACCGTAAGATATTTGACACATGTAACAAAAACGACTTCGTATGTCAATAGGAGATAGTTCTTTACAGGACACTTCATTGTGGTGAAAATTAATCAACATTTTAATTCATGAAGGACAAGGTAACTCTTAGCTTCGTTTAGACGAGAAAATGTAGATTTAAACCACAAAAAGGAAGGAACTGCTGGCAAAATGCCAATCCAAGACGAGTCTTGAAAAACAAAACAGAAATCTATAACTCTTTTTCTATGTACCATTTCCCTTTCAAGATGTGGGCAATCATAGCTCTCCACAATTTCTCTTCCTTTGAAGCTGTTAGTAAAATTTGTCTTTTTGCAATCACTCCTAATCCCTGTTCTGTCAGCCATATACAAAAGCTTCTTCTTTTTCTTCCTTTTCTTCTTCTTCTTCTTTGTCATATACCTTTACGACGCGGACGATCATGACCCTCCCCAACTTCCTATACTTTGTATTCTCTTTTTGCAATCTCTCCTAATCCCTGTTATGATAACCATGTAAACAAGCTTCTTCGTGTCATGACCCTTCACGAGAGGGACGATCATGACTCTCCACATCTTCTTTTGGCAATGTCTCCTAGTCCCTATTTTGTCAACCATACACACAAGCTTCTTCTTCTTCTTCTTTTACTTATTCTTTTTTGTGTTATATCCCTTCTCAATGTTGGTGAACATGGCTCTCCACATTTTCATATCCTTTGTAGCTCTTCCTGTAGTCCTTTGTAGTAATTTTGCTAAAACTGTAGCCGCCAATAATGAGCTCTTAGTAAAGTTTGTCTTTTTGTTATCTCTCCTAATCCATGTTCTTCCACCCATTTACACAAGCTTGTTAGGGAAGGTTATGCGCTGCTTTCATCTGTCCATCTTCTTTACAATATGTCATGTCAGTATCAAATTTTCTAAGCCCTCTTTCCTCATTATATACCCTAGATATTTCAAATCTCTTTCTGATTTGAATTATGTGTCTTTTTTGTTTCCATGTCCTCTTAAATGCTGTCGTTGCTCACATGTTCAGTCCATGGTATTCTCAGCATCCTTCTGTAGAACCACATTTCTGTTGTCTCAAGTCTTTCATCTTTGATGAGATGCTCCAACATTCACTGCCATATAGTCGCACCGATATTACATAACAGTTGAGTACTCTTTTATTTGTTCCTAACGAAATTTTCCCGTTTCTCAATAATTTGCTTAGTTTTGGGAAGGCATATTTCGCTATACCAATCCGTCCTCAATTGAAACACTTTCTATATGTAAAAAATTGTGTACTTTCTTCATTTGTGTACTTTCTTCCAATTTGTAATTTGCATATTGGATTGTTTCATTTGTTGACAACCATATATTCTTTCTTCTTGTAATTGATGCTTCGTCCTTTCTTCGCACTTTCCTTTACTACCTTCTGTAGAAGTTCCTGTAGTTTGCTTTTCCAGCCTGCTATCAGCCCTGTGTCCTTTATATATGTAATTTTGCTAAAACTGTGGCCGCCAATAATGAGTCTTGTTAGGTTTTCTAATTCTCTCAGGATAGCCTCACTGTAAAGGTTGAATACGTCCGGTGAGAAGACACCTCCTTGTCTTACGCCATTTCTATTTTTGTGTATACAGTAAAGAGAGTGTCATTGGTATTCTCTGAATATAGCATATTATCACACAAGGTCAAATCCCGATTAAAAGGATTTTGTTAGATCAATAGTTTAAGTGGAGAGTGCCGTTATTTAACTGGCTGCTTTTCTATATATCATTTTCATACAGAATAATGGATCTCCACATATTCCTTTTCTTTATTATCTTGAAAATATAGTGGAATAGTTTCCCTAGTTTCTTTTCCACATTTTGCAATTCAAAGTATTTCTTCCCTTAGACTGTTTGTCACCCATCGCTCAACTAAAATAATAATGATTATCTATTGAATTCCTTTTCTTTATTATTTGTAAATTGGCATGTCTTTTGTGGAAATACACTGATCGCTCGTTGGCGTCTGCACATTTTAAATTTTGGAGTAGCCCTTTTTCTAAAATGGCTGCCACTCAAGGATAGAGAACTCAGTCTTTTTTATTATTTAATCAATAATTTTAACCACTCGGCTAAGAAGGAATTGTAATTTAAGCGAGTTTCTCTTTTCCTTTAAAGCACACTCACTCGTTCAGGTTTTCTAGAAAGCATAGCTTCTCAGTTTCGTATCCGAGACGTAAGCAAAGCAATTTCTAAAGAAGTAATGAATATTTTTATAACTTCAAACATTATTTTTAGTGGATGCCCGTATATGAGTAGACGCTCCGTTTTATTTTAAACAATATTTATTTCCTCCAATGGCCTTCACACACGAGTGTATATATTTCGAAAGAACAAATAGGAGAATGACTTACGTTTGAATCCTCCAGGAGAGAACATTTTCTTTATTAAGATGTATTTAACACACAGGTTGATAGATGCAATACACATTGTTTAAAGTAACAATTTTGCGTCTATTTCGAATACGACTATCCACTATAATAAGATTTTAAGTAGCATATATATATATATATATATATATATATATATATATATATATACGTCTTATCAGTTTGTGACTGCAAGGGATAATTCCGAGGAGGATATAAATCCAGAGAGAACTCAATGTAGACTAAAGATTTTAATTATCCATTTCGATTATAATTTATTTCGTGAACACAAAGGTGTTCAACTCTTCAGACCGAAATCTCTGACGTAAATGGAAAAAATACACCGGACGGATACATTAGATTGATAGTGGGGAGGGAAGGTGAAAAAATGGAGGGGTATAGAGAGATATTAATAGTTAGTAGTAGTCAGTTCACCCAACCAAGAATTTATTATAATAACTTTAAGATTTTTATATTGGGTTGTATTTTACGTCGACCGATGCGTTTTTTTTTTTTTTTTTTGTTGTTGTTGTTTTTTTTTTTTAAGCAGGACAAACCAAGTCGATCCAAATTAATTTAATGAAAAAGATCTTAATTCAAATAAAGGTCGGTTTTCATAGGCCGGTGTCTAATTGTCAGTGGAGACATTGAAGGGAACGCAAGAGGCTGATATAGGATTGGAAGGCCCTGCGAAGGGTGGGAGGGCGTTAGGTTTTGGGGGAAGTAGAGAGTGAGAAGGAAAAGGCAGGTTAGTAGTAGCTTTAGCAGGCTGACCGATCAAGATTTTTTCTTAATTTTTGGAACTATGTAAATTGGTTTATGCAGTCGGTTGATTGATGGTTGGTTTCATGAAATAGTCAAACAGAAAAATATTTAGTGAAAGCAAATCATTTTATGACGAACCCCTTAGTAGGAGCAATTTGAAACAAAAACTAATATACCAAAAATATTCAGAATATATTAAAACAAATGAAACCACAGAAAAAAGGAAGATAATCTGGTTCATACCCCCCCACACACTTTCTGTAAGCGATCCACTCTAAATATTGGCAGATATTTCTTAATCTTAATCTACAAGCACTTTAACCAAAACAACTCTCTACAGAAAATCTTAAACAGAAAAACCCTCAATATTAGCTACTCCTGCACAAAAAAAACATTATTAGTACACACAATAGCCAAATATTAAAAGCATCCCAAGACGGTAAAACAGTAAGACTAAAACCATCTTGTAAGTGTAAAACTGGGACCATTTGCCCAGTCGAAGGCACCTGTAATTCGGAAAACGGGGTATACCAGGCTACCATTTTCCCGAATGAAAACACCAAGGACATAAAGACATACATAGGAATATCCGCCGGATATTGGAGACAGAGAGTATACAGCCACCGACATTCCTTCTCCAATACTGACCTGAGAAACGAAACCGCTCTATCCATTATTGGAAAATTAAAAATAGTAATCTCACCCCAATAATCAAATGGGAAATCATTTATCGGTTTCGAATCCCCAACAACAGCCGGGACACATGCGATCTGTGTATACAGGAAAAATCTCAATAATCAAATACACAGATACTAACCAATTATTAAACCAACGAAACGAAGTAATTTTCAAGTGTAGGCACAAAAAACAAATTTTAAATCCCCTGAAAACGCTTACAATTTGTTTTCGGGAGTATGACAAGTGAAGTGTTGGTTCGTTGGTATGGATAGTAGCACACATGGGCGTACATTCACGTGTAGGTATATAGATTTGTACACGTATGTGAATATGTGTAGGTGCGTATGTAGGTTGGAATTGAATATCACGCGACCTTGTTGCTTTTTGCGGGTTCCTACACACATAGTTGGACCTATGACTGTCTTGCCGATGTACACCATACTCATATTTCTAAACTATCACATCTTGTATCATTATCCATACACCATAATTTTTACTCTTATTCTTTTACTTTTGGTATTTTGATTTGAATTTTAATTCTCTAAAATTATTTGTCTTATTCACATATTTAAAATCCCTCGAATTGTATCTGACAATATTATTGTGATTTCTAATTATTATTTGTACTAAGGGCTATTTCATGAAACCAACCATCAATCAACCCTCTGCATAACCCAATTTACATAGTTTCAAAAATTAAGATAAATCTAGGCCAGTCAGCCTGCTAAAGCTACTACTACACCGCCTTTTCCTTTTCACCCTTACCTCTCCCCCCACCCCTACCCCCAAATCCCATCCATCACAGAGCTTTCCACGCCTATATTCCCCTCTTTCGTTCCCTTCAACTCAAATGTCTCCTTGTCTTCTTTCCGTCGAGGACGCTCCTCCCCGGCGGCAAACCTTCGTTTCTCATCTCGTTTCAACCCTTCGTGCAAATTACGTCTCCAGCGTGAGCGATCGTTTGCGACGTCTTCCCATCTCTCAATTGTCTATGTCCATCATCCTTATGTCTAATTTGCAGACGTCCTTGAAGCGAAGATGAGGTCGCCTTTGTGCCTACTTACCGGAATCCTCCGATTTCAGTGTACATGCCAAAGCCAGCGGATCCGGTGCTATTGAATGTCGTAATTGGCTACGGGTGTGAACTACGGCATTAGTGACCCAGTCAGACTAATTGATGGCCAGAATGTGTCTCAGACAGCGATTATGAAATATGCTGAGGCGTCTCTCCTACCTGGAATAGAAACCTCAAGTCTCACTGACATAGAGCAGCGCACTGACGATGCATGCCCTATAAACTGCAATTTTGATGTTCATAGTCAACTTCCTATTCCCCCATACTCTCGAGCTCAGCCTTACGAACGTGGTGGCAGCTTGTCCGATCCGTGTGTTGACTTTAGTGTCTAGGGAGAGGATGTCTGAAACGGTGAATTCATGAACCACCTCCTTTTGTTCATTTTCTTCAGACGAATCTTTAAATCTTTTGAAAAATTGTCCATTAGTCGCTGTAGTTGATACAGTGACGAAAATTGAGAATGTTGAATGATTTAGTTATATAAAGGGCACAAAGTAACTTACTGACACCAATCTCTAGATATATGGATAGTGATTTTTAAGGCATTTCCAAAATGAAAAATTGATTCTAAACAGTCTTCTTAATTGCACTTCCATTTCACCCAATTTACTAATTAGATTAAAAAGTATTTGATTGATTATACCCTCCTTAATATGCGAATAATATCAAGGAAAACAATATTCTAACCTTCTTGTATCTTGATGTTGCCAAGGATTTTATTGCCATATTATTCCATTCTTTTCTTGACCAGATCGAAAGCAACTATTATCACTGCTATTATATTTATTTCATTTCCTTTGATTTCTGGTGTATACTCATTTCTTTAAGGGTCCCAACCAAAGACCTAAGGTCAGATATGGCATAATAACATTTTCCACTGAGAATTTTTTGAGGAAAAAAAATTCAAAATAAACCTAAAAATAACATTATTATTATTATTATTATTATTATTATTATTAAAGTGGAGGGAGGAAATGGTATGTATAATAATAATGGTGTAGAGACGAAGATGTTTGATCTGCCTTTTGCTGATATATTCATTCATTGAAATATCGGCTTTGACCAGGACACTATAGTATTAGGGCATTTGTTGTTGTTGTTATTATTAATAATAATAATAATAATAATAATAGTAGTAGTAGTAGTAGTAAGAGTATTATTAGTAGTCCCATGTTTCCTGATTTGCTCTTTTTATATTTATATTTAGTTTTTACGGTTATCTTATGCATTTAACTTTCTTCAATAGTACTACTTAATACGAATGCAATCAACCAGCCTAGGAGAAGGAAACTCTGAATTCAAACCGGATCGCACTATCCTAAAAGTGTCTATACATGCGGCTGGAGACCGGTTGTGATTCCAAAATTCCTACTGAAAGTCCTACTATAGCACGTCCTCGAATACCGCGTTTAAGTGAACCCAATGTTCCAAAGAGAATCAGTGGAACTAACGATAGATAGATAGATAGATAGATAGATAGATAGATAGATAGATAGATAGATAGTGATCAATATCTATATACATTTGCAAGAGGATAAATTCCAGTTAACGCTCTATATACAAGACAGAACAAGAATATAATATAAAAGGCTAAAACACTAATATCCCATGGTTATAATTTATTACATTGGACTCGCAATCACGATCCAATTCGTCAGACGTACAAATTCAAAAAGAGAACAGAAAATTTAACTCCGGACATAAAAAACAAAATTTCCGTGAGTGTCTATGTGTGGTTGTGAGAAACAAGAATGCAAGGGAAATTTGTGAAAGCCCTAGAGATAGGTGTCACGGAAGAAGAACTGGAAAGTCCTTAAGGTGAGAGTGAGGAATAAAATTTAAAGAGAGAAGTTTTAAAGAGATCCCAATGTAATAAATTATAACCATGGAATATTATTGTTTGAGCCTTTGATATATATATATATATATATATATATATATATAAGGCTCAAACACTAATATTCCATGGTTATAATTTATTACATTGGAATCGTAATCACGATCCAATTCATCAGACCTACAAATTCAAAAAGAAATCGGAAAATATAACTCCGGGTATAAAAAGTAAGATTTTAATCAGAGTGTATGTGTGGGAGTGGGAAACAAGTGTGAGAGAGAAATATATGAAAGCTCTAGAGAGAGGGTGTAACAGAAGAAAGAAGAACAAGAAGGCCTAAAGGTGAAGGTGGGGATTAAAATTTAACAGAAATAAGTTAATAACGTTTTAAATGAGTGAGATACAGATAAATATGAATTATTTTTCGATACATAATTCGCTACCGATTCGCTGACCTAAATTAAAATTAAAAAAACAAACACCGGAAACGTGTGTATACATTTGTGGTGACACTACGCACAATAAAAATCTATATGATCTAAACTTAAAAACCATAAGATGAGAGAGAGCGAGAAAAAAAAGGTGTGGGGGCGGCAAAACTAAAAACGAAGGGCATTTATAAGGGGGAACAGCTTTAATTCTTCCACAAATATCAATTTTTTTATGTATTTTTCAAGTATTTTATGGACTGTTTCAAGCGCGACAATAATAATACAGTAGCTTTCCTATTCCATATTTTTCAGTTCTCTAGTAAGATCAAGGAATAGTTCTTCTTTTGTTTTCATTTTTCTCTTTTTTTTAAATTTTACCCTGCTAAATCCATTGAATTGTTCCAAATTACCATTTAAAGAGATTACGTTTCTCTCTTCAGATGTCCTTTGCGTTACCATTTTCATGTAAACTCTTCTCTAATCTTCTGTATTCCTCAAGATCTTTGATGGCATATTCAATAGAATCTTCATTACTAACAGTTCATCTATCTCCGAGAACTTTTTATGTCACTTCACCTCGTACATTACTTCATATAGGACATCAACTTGATCCCCAAAATGCAATTCTTATCTATATGTTTTCTTATTTTCTATTTTCAATGAAGTTATGATTTATCGTTACCACATTCAATAAATAATTTCAAGAATGATAGCAGGGTCTGGTTTGTGTTGTGGTGTGCTCCCTCTAATGAGGCTATTGTAGACTCTTCCACTTACTATAAAGTTAGTACGAAAAGTAAGCCTCCGGGGAACAGTAATTTAGACTCCAAGATGTTGTAACCAACTAATTGGTTAAGAAATTTAAAAAAAAACGAAAAACAAGAGGTTGTAAATAAATCGTGTATTGAAAAATAAATACAACAGAAGTTGGGAGTGTGTGTCGGTTGACCAGCGTTCAGTCTAAATCGCTGTTCTCCCGGGCTTACTTTTCGTAATAACTTTATAGTAAGTGGAAGAGTCCACAATAGCCTTATTAGAGGGAGCGCACGACAACAGCTTGATATTTCAACATTTCATCAGCATCCTTCTAATTAATATTAAATGGATGCTGGTGAAATGAGAAATGAGAAAGCATAAAAATAACATTAGTTTTGATATTTCTCTGCTTATATTACAAGAGGGCCATAGCAGCCGGAATTGCCTTGGATCCCCACAAATTTTTACCAGAGTTTTATTTTAAAAACACCGGATATTAACGCCCCAGAGGTCAAACAATTTGTGAGAAAACTTGTCGCTAACCATGTTGGTGGCCTTTGATAACATAAAGCTAAATTCTATTTTTTTGCCAGCCTCCTTCACCGACCAAAAAACATTTGTTTCTGCTACGACCCTGTAAAGCAAAATCTGTTTTTCATCGCAAGCAAATAATACAAAAAGAAATTATTTTTATAGTTTCTGTCCGTGAATAATGCATTTTTTGTCCTTCATTTGCTAAGCTTCTTTTATTCTTTTTTTTTTCCTTTTTGTTGATCTTTAAATGGAGTAAGATGGTTTCCAGTCGATAAAATGTGTTACAAGTTCTCGGTGTTTTTAGACCATTATTGATTAGAGCTTTCATTAGTGAGTAATGGTCTTGATCGATCTCATTCCAGATTTTTCTAAAAAGAAAAAAAAGAATCTCCACTAGTAAGTCTAGGAAAGCAAAATTTTGCCTTTTCTTTACTGTCTCCAAATGAAGAAGTCGCATTTCTTGAAACTTCAGCTCCATCTTTATCTAGTTTGAACTCATAAGACCTGAAAATCATTAAATGGTTTGCACAACTGACTAAAATCCGTAGAAAACATTAATAGAATATTAACGGAAAATTAATAAAATATTAATAGAATCAAATTAATTTTTTACGAATAATCAACAAATACTGTATTTGTAAAAATGAATTAAACCATGGTTTGATATATGAAGGTATGTGGGCGAATGATTAGAGCGTTAGCGTTCAAACCATGAGGCTTGGGTTCGAATTTCGCTCATTTCATTTGTAAAAAGGAAGTTCCATTCGGAGAACGTCTTTCCAAGAATCGTTATCTTTTAGAAAAATATTCCCGAGAAGCTGTTTCCTTAGATCGCTAAAATCTTATCCTCATCAAGTGTAGGTTAACTGTTATCTATCCTACATATCCTCATAATATGCACTTACCTTTTCCTCCTTCTCTTATATTCATACAACAACCTCATTCAGTAAACCTTTACCTTGACTGATTCTTGAGCTTTATATCGGGTTAACAATTAGTTAAAAAAAATTTTAGAACTGGATTTAGTCAATCTGTGCTTTAGGTCCCAAAACATATGTGAATATTTCTGTTTGGTGTTATTGTTTGTTCTGCGTTCTCTGTGACATGCACTACTGAATTTACCAGCACGAGTTGGACGATTCTAGAACGTGCGCAAATTCAAGTCAGGCGTAACCTCATTCAGAATGTCGGGAAAAAGACAAAGCAAGATATTTTGTGTGTGTGTGTGTGTGTGTGTGTGTGTGTGTGTGTGTGTGTGTGTGTGTGTGTGTGTGTGTGTGTGTGCGCACGCGTGTGTGTGTGATGGAGAGAGAGAGAGAGAAGAAGACGTATACTCTTGTCTACAGCAAAGTAACCAATCAAATATCTAAGTTATGACGTCATCGCCTCTTAATCTACGCCGGAGTTTGTTACTGGGAAGTTGGATGAATCGCAGACGCTCAGCGTCCTTGTCAACCGTGAGGAGAATACTAATGGCCATGTTGATGAAGTACACGAATAACGCGGTTTGACAAGCATGGCGACCGAGATTGTGCCGACGTTACAATGAATACGCAAAAATATATATTGAAGCAGGGATTATGTGAATGTCAACTCTTGGAAAAAGAAGGTTATCCAAGAATCAAGAGATTCCGTCGACGATTATAGAGAAATACCACCAGAAAAAGAGAGAGGGAAGAACCGTTAATTTTGTTTTTCTTTTATATAGTTTTAAACTTTATTTCTTTTCTTTTTTTTTTTTTTTTTTTTTTTTAGAAGCTATATAAATCTGTCCGGGTTAAAAAAAAATCGTTCAAGCTATCATGTCACTTTTTGCTATCATGAATTTTCTTTTAAATTTTAATTAAGATTTTAGTATTGTTTTTACTTTATTTTATTTTTGATTTATTTTTAATTTATTTTATTTTATTTTTTCATTAACTTTTTATTTTTATTTCATTATATTTTATTCATGTTTCATTTTATTTTTATCTTTATTATTTATTTTATTTTATTTACTCCTTTTATTTTTTATTTTAGTTTTATCTTTTTATTTATTTTATTTTTTTTTACATTATTTTTACTTAATCTATTTTATTTTATTTTTATTTTCTTTATTTTTATTTTTATTATTTTATTTTTTATTTTTTCTTATTTTGTTTTTCTTTCATTTTTATTTTATTTTATTTGTATTTCGTTTTATTTATTTTATTTTAATTATTTTATTCTTATTTTATTGTAATTATTTTATTTTTATCTTATTTTTTTCTATTTTTATTTTATTTATTTATTTATTTTATGTTATTTTTGTTTATTTTATTTTACTATTTTCTATTTGTATATTTCTGAATTTGGGTTAAGTGAGTCATGAAAGATCCTGCCATTTATTTTTTAACATTCTTCCTTGATTATTGATAATAGAACACATCGAGGCTTGTAAATGACAAGGACATAGGGTTATAATTTTTTTCGCGGGTAGGGAACTGAAATATTTTTAAGCATGAGTAAAATGCGGCATAACATTTTGCAACACAGAAACAAACATATTCTAAGATTGATTTTTAATTCTTTCTCTTTCTTTCTTTCTTTCTTTCTCTCTCTCTCTCTCTCTCTCTCTCTCTTTCTTTCTATCTATTTATTTATCTACAACGCTTGAGAGCCACTCATAGTAGAGGATTGCTGTTAAAAATGTAATGATGAATGAGGTATGTAATATCTAGCTGTCAATCTAAGTCTTATTATCTATGTCAGTCTTTTCATATCTATATCTGTCTGCTTGTCTGTCTCTTTCTTTCCTCTCTCTCTCTCTCTCTCTCTCTCTGTATATATATATATATATATATATATATATATATATATGTTTAAATGTTATTTTAAAATGGATACTTGATATTTGAGTAGGACTGGAGATATTTGAAAAAATCCAGAGCGCAGATTTTTATTTTGATGAGAGTGAATACCAGCACTCTCAATATTTCTCCATATTATTGTTACTTTCACACAAAGTAACTGTATGGTATTCTTTAGATTAAAGTTAGAGTTAAATTTATTTCTATGTATAACTTATGCATTTGATAAATTGTTATGTTCCTTTCTCTGTTCCTTTTTACGTTTCCTTTAAATTTCTGCATGTTTCTCCCATATATTTTAAGGAGCAGTTGTGAGAGTTTTTTTTATATATACTTGTTTCAAAATTATTATTGTTATGGAGATTTTTGGTTCTGACCATATCCATAATAGCTTTGGATGTGATTATAATTATTTTGATGTTTAGATTGGATAAATTGTATTGGGTAGTGGATGTTACGGAGTTAGTAGGTTGTAGTATGTCTCTGTTTTTATCTATTTTATTGTCATTGCTATTGTTGTTAATAACGTTATCTTTTTTGCAGTTGTTTATTTTTTATACCTTTTTTTTAGTATTGTGGAAGAAATAATAGGGATACTGGCGAATTTTGAAAATGTTTTCTATGTATATTTCTTCTTTGGGTAAGTATTAGGGGCTGCAGATTCTTAATTCTATTAAATAAAATCCTATAATTATTCCTGATTTGATCTTGTTACAGTGGTGGGACTAAAAACTGATATGGTCATTCTTGTTGATACAGTTTTTGTAAACCTCAAACTGAAGTTCTTTATTATTTCTGTACAGAAGGATATCTAGGAAGGTTGAAGTGTTGTTAGATTCAGATTCAAAGGTAAAATCTATTCGACGTTATTAAGTTTGTTGACAAGATAAATTATGTTTTGTGGATATATTCATCTATCTATTTGAAGTAAGAAGAATTCTATGGTAAAATATTTTTGAAAGAACCACTTTCCAGAAATTCGAAAAATAGTCAAGCGAAAATGCACTAAGAGGGGACCCCATTGTTAAACCAAATCTTTGTCTTATAAAAGTTGTTATCGAAGATGAAAAAATCATTTGGTATTGAATGGCATATTATTATTATTTTATGTGTAGGAAAAGATAATTTCATTTTTGTCACCCTTTTACTGTCGAAACAGTTAAATGTAACGGCCTCGTCTACTCCAGCAGCTTCTTCTCTCACACTTCCTGACTGTGGAACTCCCTTCCTTCTACTTGTTTCCCTGATAGCTATAATCTTCAAATATTCAAATGTAATGTCAATCGGCATCTTCTGATGCCTTGATCCCGATCCCAATCCTTCTCTATATCCTTTCCTCAAACAACCCTCTTTACTCTTAGTCTCACTCTCTGTAATGCTTTGCATGCTAGTGGCTCTAACGCCTTGCTTAGTGTGAAATGCTTTAAAAAATGAGATTTTAGAAATTTTAACATTTTTTATATGCGAGAAAAGGTTACTATGTTGGTTAGTGTATTGGCCAGTTTACGTAGGGCGCTGACTATTCCTGATATAATGGATTTCATCCGAATGTATTTTTGGTAATCCGTAAAGTGTGGGTGGTATTTGATGAACTTCAGCCAGAGATTGTCGTCATTTTTTAATAGTTTTTTGGTTTCATTTTTAAATTTTTGTATTTCTTATGTGTTCGTTTAATTTTTTCGTAAATATTATCGTCATCGGGGAGATTTTTCATTTTTTTTAGATAAACGTTTTTCCATAATTCCGCCGCATTTGTCAGAAGTGCATATATGAATATTTTTGTTTGATATTTCTTTTAGGGCTTTTATATATCTACGAGAGAGTGTGGTTTCATTTGTTTTGTTCTTCTTTTTCTTTTTTTGTTTTGTTTTTTTTCTCGAGTGTGGCTGCAATTAGCTCCTGGATGTATCCGAATCATTGTGTTGGTAGTTCTGAATCATGAAATCCGTTATATTATTCTTCGGAACTCTGGAGATAAATTAAAGACTTGAGCTTCCAGTTGTGTATCCGATAGATTGAATTTGGATAAATTTGTAATTAAGTGCTTTCTGCCGACTTTTAACCATTTACTATTAGAACTTAACGTATTTAGTTTTGATGTAATGGTATAACCTATCACCCCCATGAGTGACTACACTATAGGTAGTAATTACCTATAAGTATCTGTAAGTCAACGGACTACAGAGACTAACTACGACCTGTTCCAGCTAAACAGTCGAACTCTCTGCCTTCGGACGGAGAGGAAGCCGGACGAGGCTCCGCCGAAGGGCAGTCTCGTTCGGGGAGGTAGACTGCCCCTGAACCCGTTTATACGCGTTCGAAAGGAAATATTTTTGGCCGAGCCTACCGGCTCGAAGAATCCACGTTAAACCGGCCTTGTGCTACATGCATCCCTCGTGGGGAGGGGTAGCTAAATATACTAGCTGCGACCTGTTCCAGCTAAACAATCGAACTCTCTGCCTTCGCGCAGAGAGGAATCCGGACGAGGCTCCGCCGAAGGGCAGAGTCTCCTTCGGGGAGGTAGATTAACACTGAACCCGTTTATGCGGGGTTACTGGGAATTTTTGGCCGAGCCTACGGGCTCGGATTGCTCCACGTTAAATTCGGCCTTGTGCCACATCCTACCCTGTGGGAGGTTGGTAAATATTAGTAGCTGGGATCCGTTGAGTACAACTCAGAATTACACGAGAACTACCGACCTTCCAATAGTAGCACTCACTACTGGATTCACTTGCGACGACCTTGTGCATAACTGTTACCTTTATTCTTATTGTACTGATTTTTACAGTAAACCTTTATTCATTTTATCCACCCTGTTTTTCAAGTATATACTTCTATTAGCACGGAATATAACAAGTTTATTTTGTAAATTAATGATTTCCTGGAGGATAAGACTTCTGCTACAAGTCAATGTAAACAATTTGGAATTATGTCTAGGCTTAAAAGTGATCCAGCAGTTCCATCCAATATATAGTAGTAGTACTCAACTTTACATCCAATCGGATTCTTGTAAAGTTAAAACATGGCAAAATGAGTCGGTTACTTCCTTGAGTGATAGAATGAGCCAACCATTCTTCTAACATCCATACATCATACATATGAATTTCAAATTATGTCTGGCTTGAAACTGAGACCTAGTAGAGGTTCAAGACATGGAGCGTCATTGGAAGTTCAACCATTCATCGTGATTTCTTCTTCTATGTGCAGTGTCCCTTCAAAACGTTGACGATCATGGCTCTCCACAATTTCACGTCCTTTGTAGCTCTTAATAAATGTTTGCCTTTTGGTCTCTCTCGTTGGTCCGCCATCCATTTAGTCAGTCTCTCTAGGTATGCTATGCGTTGTTTTCCTCTATCTCTCTTGCTTTCAATCTGTCCTGTGAGTACCAAATTTTCCAAGACATCTTTCCTCATTATGTGCCCGAGAAATTTCATCTCTCTCTTCTTGATGCTAAATATAACTGTCTTTTTTGTTTCCATTTTCTCTAAAACTTCGTTGTTGCTCTCATGTTCAGTCAATTGCATTCTCAGCATACTTCTGTAAAACTGAAGAAAACTAATTTTCTGAACAGTAATGATGAAACTAAACTAGTTTGGTTTTTAAGGCAACGAAAATTGAGTCAGATTTTTTCCCAACTGCAAATTAGAGGCGTTAGAAACACGTGCGCAAATTTAAATATATAAAAAGTGTTTTAACAGAGGATGGAAAATGTCACACCGAAATCCGAAGGCGCAAAGGGATAGCGAAAGTTGCTTTCCAAAAGCTAAGCAAAGTATTATGAAACAGGATGATTTCGCTAGAAACAAAGAAAAATGTACTGGGCTGTTATGTAATATCAGTTCTATATGGTAATAAATACGGAACAATCTCATTACAGATAAAAAGAGACTTGGCGCAACAGAAATGTTGTTCTACAGAAGGATGCTGAGAATACCATGGACTGAACAAACAAACTACGACTCACTTTTAAGGGAAATGAAAATATAAAGAACACTTACAATTAGAATCATAAAAAAAATGGAAATTTCTAGGGTACATAATGAGAAAAGAGAGCTTGAAGAATTTGACACTCACAGGGGAACAGAGGAGAGCGGAGATAATCCTATCTGTCAATCTAATGTGTAATATGTAACTTAGAGATTAGGAGGCATTGCAAAAATCAAACTTTACTGAGAACTACAAAAAACAAGAAGTTGTGAAGAGCCATGTTTGTTCACGTCCTGAAGGGACACGGCTCATAGTAAAAGAAGTTATGTTAGCGCTAGATCAGGAGAGATATTCGTTGCATGTCTCCGATCTTGATTTTTGGAAGTGTTGATTTTCTCTTTGTATATGTTTGTCCATTCAATAGGTTGGCGATCATGGCTCTCAGAAGAGATATTCGTTGCATATCTCCGATCTTGATTTTTGGAAGTGTTGATTTTCTCTTTGTATATGTTTGTCCATTCAATAGGTTGGCGATCATGGCTCTCAGAAGAGATATTCGTTGCATATCTCCGATCTTGATTTTTGGAAGTGTTGATTTTCTCTTTGTATATGCTTGTCCATTCAATAGGTTGGCGATCATGGCTCTCAGAAGAGATATTCGTTGCATATCTCCGATCTTGATTTTTGGAAGTGTTGATTTTCTCTTTGTATATGCTTGTCCATTCAATAGGTTGGCGATCATGGCTCTCAGAAGAGATATTCGTTGCATATCTCCGATCTTGATTTTTTGGAAGTGTTGATTTTCTCTTTGTATATGCTTGTCCATTCAATAGGTTGGCGATCATGGCTCTCAGAAGAGATATTCGTTGCATATCTCCGATCTTGATTTTTGGAAGTGTTGATTTTCTCTTTGTATATGCTTGTCCATTCAATAGGTTGGCGATCATGGCTCTCAGAAGAGATATTCGTTGCATATCTCCGATCTTGATTTTTGGAAGTGTTGATTTTCTCTTTGTATATGCTTGTCCATTCAATAGGTTGGCGATCATGGCTCTCAGAAGAGATATTCGTTGCATATCTCCGATCTTGATTTTTGGAAGTGTTGATTTTCTCTTTGTATATGCTTGTCCATTCAATAGGTTGGAGATCATGGCTCTCCGCAACTACTTGTCTTTTGTGGCTATTAAGTTGTTTTTTTTTTTGTTTTTTTTTTGTTTTTTGTTTTTATTTTTACTATCTCTCCTAATCCTTTATCTGTTAACCGATGGCACAAATTCGTTTGCAAAGTTATTCGCTGCATTTCTCTGTCTTTCTTGTCTTGAATTATCAGTATAGTAAATTTATTTTTTTATTTCTTATTCCACTACTGTGATCTTGTGACAAACAAAACTAAGCTTAATAAGTATCTACTTAGAGCGGCTGTCATAATGTGTATCTGTTTAGTCTTTCCGATGATTGCTAAGCAGTGATTTTACCTCTCGCTAAATGCATAATCTGTATGGCCACCTTTGTCTACGAAGCTCAAATATCTATTTCAGTAGACTACAGTAAACTCACAATTAACAAGCTAATCTTGCAAAATATTATCAGAATAGTGTTCGATCATCACTGGAACTTGTATCTGCATAAGACGAAGCTTATATTAGTATATGTCTAAATAGTTGTTATACTACTATTTATCCAATATAAGTTTTGAGAGCCACTCAAGGTAGAGGGTTACTATTAATATGACTTAATATGAAGGTGATAATAATTAAAGATTATAAGAATAAGGTGGATAGATAACGATTGGCCTTTGACTTGAAGAGATTAAGATGGTGATTTGTGAAGCAGAATTCTGCATGGGTGTTTCCTTAAACATATAAGGAAGCACCCACGCAGGAGTTTGCTTGAGAAAGTGGCGGTTCTTGTTAGGGGTACTGTTTGAGTGATTCTTTTTTTCTTTTTTTTTTAATTTGGAAGCCGGGGTAATTATGGGGATTAGATTCCTTATAAATAGCTGTAAAGGTCTGAACTGGTGAAATTGGTAGAATGTAGCTCGTTTGAAGATCTGCCATGGAAAAAGCGACAGATTAGCGATAAGCTTGTAGCGTTGCTTCTGTGAAAATGAGGCTGCAAACCAGAGAATAAATATTGTTGGATAAATCTAAAACAATAGGTTAAGTCGTAAATGATTTTCAAATTTGTTTATCAATTTTATTATTAAAAAATAAGATAAGGTACAATTGCATTTTATATGGTACAATAAAAAATAAGGTACAATTGCATTTTATTTAATTATATATTCATTATTATTTGAAATGACATGTTGCCACCTAACAGGCAAGTTCTTCGATACCTTTTAAGGTAAAATTTCCATTCTACGGTTCAATGGATGCTTGAATTGTTTTTGTTTTGTTTTTTTTTTTTGTTGTTGTTTTGTTGTTGTTTTTTTCTCTTTTTTTTCATTAAAGAAACCTTTCTGCATCAAGACATAATAATTGGTTGGTGCAAGGTAGGATAAACATGACGGGTGGTGGTGGAACAGAGCAACCAAATTTTTATCTGTGTTTTCTTGTTCTATAGAACATTTCGTTGTCATGGTGCAGAAATATGTTTTTCCTTTAATCCACAGCGTATATTGCCACTGCTATGCAAAAAAAAAAAAAAAAAAAAAAAAAAAAATAGTAAAGCAAGTTAGCGTAGTGTAAATTTCTTCTTAACTAACATATATGGTTAGTAGTCAGAATTATAAATTCGTCTTTACAATTGCCCTCCCCCCACAAAAAAAACGGAAATTACTTACGTGTCAGCGCAATATTTTTTGAAAACTTTTACAAGTTGAAATATTTTAAATATATATACTTATGTGGCATTAGTGAAGTTATGAATCTATAGAGCAAATCGCAAATCTCAAATCGTATCTTTAAAATAATATAGGAATATCTATGAATCTGCAATCTTACTGACGTAATTCTACTTGGATATTTCACTAAAGATATGAAGAAACGATTTAGTAAGCGATTGCAAAACAAAACCAGTCAAGCAACGGTAACAGCCTAGTCACAGTACCTAGATGAATGACCGCTTGAAATACCAGGTGCTGTAAGATGTGCGGGTGGTGTAATGATTAATGGCTCGGAATTGTCAATCACATAGCCGAGTTCCAATTCCCGTTGGGTTCGTTATATTCATTTACGCGTAAATGCCATTAGGAAAAATATGAATCCACATCTTCTCTCCCAACTGTGAGATTAATTAGTAAGACGTCTATCACAAAACAATTATCTCCAAAAAATGACATACAAAATATTTCGATTTCGGCATTGAATAAATCATAGAGGTTCATATGAAAATTAATTTTGATAAAAAGCAACCAACAAACAATTCTTAATCCATGTTCTGCCATCCGTTCACACAAATTCGTTAGATTGGTTGAACATTGCTTTTTCTTTGCTTCTCTTATGTCTTATGAGTGTTAAATTCTCCAGGCCTCCTTTATTTAGTATATGTCTCAGAAAATTCAGACGTTTCTTTCTGATTGTAGATATAAAGATATAGTTACAATCTAGAAATATTTTCTGGTTTTAATTAAACTACGAAGAGTTGATCAGTCGTAGAAAATGAATCACTCAATCGACCACAATATGGTTCAAGACCACATTTTATCTCATTTAAGCTATTTCTACATTTAGCATTCAGGAACAGTTTATCTGCTTCAGTAATTAAAAAAAAAATTAACACTTCAGCAATAGTTCATGTTGATATAAATAGCAACATAAAAATAATGACGGAATGCGCGTTCTTAAATCTCGCGTTTTTTCTTCTTTTTTTTTTTTTTTTTCGCACAACTTTATTTTTACTTATTATAATAATAATTACACAATGTATGTAATAATACAGAATTTAATTGACTTTTGAAATCCTATCATGCGTTTAACATTTTTTTAAATATTTTATTGTTGCTTTTTCTATTACTTTTCTTAAAGATATCTATTCACGCCTGAAACCCCTGGGCTATTGTTTGTGTAAGATTTCTGTGTGGAAAATATATTTGACAAATTCTTACAAAGTTTCTATTCTATATCATTGAAAAAGGACGTTGTTTTTCCTTATTTCATCATAAATGACTGTAATCAAACTATTAGTATGTAGGGGACAGTGTGTGCGTTCCAAGTGATAATATCTTGATTAGTAAAAGTCTACATGATTAGTACTCTCTACCTGATAAAAATACAATTGCGGCATACGCAACTCAAAGACTGTTTTTCAAAACATGTATATTGTCGCTTACATCATGTGTGACAGTGACTAAAATTCGGAAATGATTTTTCATAATTTCATTAAACCATTTTTTAGAGAAAATATGGCAAACCTTTTCCGATGTAAAATAAATTATTTACTTCAACACAAGAAACTGTAATTGCAACATCAAAGAATCGCCAAATTATTTTATTCGGAAATTTCTCTGTAGACAATCGGAATGGTAGCAGTTAAAATTCATAATAAACCAGAAATTCAGGAAATATATTTACAAATATCTCTCTTGCATTTTTCTCTTTCTTTTTTAATGCTTCACATGTTTTGTATGAAATTCAAAAAGGCAAGATATTTTATGAAGGTAAAGAAAGCATTACTTGAGGATTATACAATTTTCCAAGTATTACTGCTTTTATTATTTTGCATATTTTTGTAGTAAGTTTAGCTTGGGTGAAATAAGTTAAAAGTTCTAAACTATGTGATAAAACTATCAACAGAAAACCATTTTTGAGAGAAGCAATTATAAAAAGTTAGCAAACTAAAGTCGTAAGTAGTTTTGCTATTGCTTACTTAATACTTATAAAAACATTTTTAATCGAATATTGATTAACAACAAGTATGATTTGATGTGTCAGCTTCAATCTAGATCTTCTTCAAATTATCTATTGGTTAAGGTTTTTAAAAAGTTGATGTAAATCTGTTTATCTCTGTTCCGGTGCTCCTGCTATGTATTTAGAGATTAATCCAAAGAAAAATCTGTTAGTCGTCCTGACATAGCATCTCGGCTTCAGTCACTTTCTCATCGCCGTAATGTAGGTTCTCTGAGCCTTTTCTATACTTACTTTAATGGTAATTGTTCTGATGAACTTTCCTCTTTGGTATCTAGACTTTATGAATTTAAATGCAGTACTAGATTGGCGGCTAGGTCTCATCATTTTACAGTTGAAATGGATACATGTAACCGTAAGTTCTATCCTAACAGTTTCTTCTCTCGAACTTCTCGCTTGTAGAACTCTCTTCCAGCTTCTTGCTTTTCAGCCAAATTTGATCTCCGAAAATTTAAAAGCAATGTCAGTCATTATCTTCTGTCTTCTATTGTCCACTCTCCTTAATAATGATTTTTTCATATTCTCTCAGACTCAGTAACCTCTTTTGCGTCTTAGTGCCTTTATTATCTTGCTTCGGGCGTAATGATTTAGAAAATAGTTTGGATAGAAATAAAAATAAATGAAAACTCTTATCGCTTGAAATAAACTTAAAATCTAATAAGCATTTACACATACGGTACATTTTCTAAAGAATTAATGGGTTTTATTTTTAATCCGATATATATTTTAATAATTGTAACGTTATATTTTTACTGGATAACCATATTTGTGTAGACTCTATGTAAGACAGTAGACGAAATAAAGTGTTTCGAGAAAACTCTTAAGGAGTCAGGATGATTTAAAAAATCCCACGTTTGATCGTAGCCAGGGGTTCAAAGGATGCCTTATAAGACGATGATTCTTCCATGACACATTTTCTTCGTGTGCGCAGGCCGCTAGACGAAATAAAAATTATTAGAAATAAACAGAGCGTCTACTAAAATAAGTTTTATTTTATACACACGCACGCGCACCCCCTATATATCTATCTATCTATATATATATATATATATATATATATATATATATATATATATATATTCTTTTTTTTTCATCAGGAGAAACGCCAACATATGTATACATAACTTAGGTTAAGTATACATACTTGCGTGTATGTGTCTACGTGTTTTATGTTTGTGTGTATACATATATGAGTATATATATATATATATATATATATATATATATATATATATATATATATATATATATATATGTGTGTGTGTGTGTGTGTGTGTGTGTGTTAGAATCAATATATATATATATATATCAGTTAGTATGCGTCTTTATATATGTGTGCATCTGTCTATATATCTATTTATATCAGTGTGTGTATAAACTGTAACATTCAAACAGTAAGCATATAAACACTTACGTTTGTTTGTATGAATATATATATATATGTGTGTGTGTGTGTGTGTGTGTACACACACACAAACAAACACACACACATATATATATATTCTTTTTTCATCTGGAGAAACGCCAACTTAGGAAAAATAAATGTACTGATGAATCATTATTTAAGCATACACACGAACACACACACGCACACACATTTCTTTCTTTCCTTTTTGAATCTGATGAAGCCTAGAAAGGTGAAACCCGTAATCAAATCTAGTTTCAATGAAACGTTCTTCTCTTTGTCAAATTTAATGAAAACTTTGTCGGGACTCTATATTCTATTTTAAACACACACACGCACGCACACACACACACACACACACACACACACACACACACACACATATATATATATATATATATATATATATATATATATATATATATATATACAGTAAGATGAGAACGAATAGAGTACAATTCCAACGTTCGTAATATTTAATTTAAATGTGGGCTCATTACGAAGTAGAGCAATATTATTTATTTTAAGACAAAATATGTCAAATATATCCTAAAATAAATAAATATACATATATATCGTATCCACAGACATACTGTTTTGCTGTATTACAATCAGTGTATCACACTCATAAGCATGGTTAGACATCTGGTTGCTTCAAGCCAGGATCGAAACCCGGCTGATCTGGCATGAGTCGAAGAATCTACCTCTACGTTATTGGTACACCAAAGAGAGACGAATTATAGTGTATTTATTTTAAAATAAAGAAAGAGCTCAATTCATTTAGAAGAGTCTAGTAGCAGCAGTAGTAGTCAGTGTTTACAAATTTGCGCTTTCTCTCCAGATAGCTCAACCGAATTAATTTTCGGGGACAACGATGTATATATATAAATTAAGAACAACTTCAGGGGAAAAAAACTATGACAAAATGGAAACTAAAACTATTCTGGAAATAATTTAACATGCTGGGTATTTTAGAAAACTTTCATAAAGCACTCCGGTCGCACCCGTCATCAACTTCATCAGTGATGGTTTTACTTGTTTAACCAGTCGACCGCCATCATGTACCTTGTTAGAGTAAACGATATATTTTGTTGGTACATGTGTTTCAGTTGACAGTACTGTTTTAAAAAAAAATGTCTATCGACCTAGAGATCGAAAATCTTCCTAAATAAAATGTACCTCTCGACAGACAAGCGTTTTGAGAATTGAGAAAATAATAATCAACTTTTTATAAACAGGGTAAATGTTTAAGCTGGAAGCGCTTTCAACCAGAAGCTACTCTTACAAGTATATCTACTTTAATGTAGATTCATAAGTTAGTAATAGAAAAACGTGAGGCCAGCCGAAAACAGTAAAAGACTGGCACACTTTTTTCTTCATCAAAATAAGCTGAACAACCCCTTGAACAAAATATTTTAAAATGTTATTTGATTATATAATGCTAAGGTTTTTTTTTTCTACAGTGTGTAACCCGGATATAAGAGAGTTGTCTTGACTTATATCCGGGTTTCTCTTATATCCGGGTTTGGTCTATTTTGTTTAGGTAAGTATGGGAACACTTTGGGACCAGAGAAAATCTCTCTTATATCCGGGTTTCTCTTATATCCGGGTTTCTCTTATATCCGGGTCTCTTTTATCCGGATTTCTCTTATATCCGGGTCTCTTTTATCCGGATTTCTCTTATATCCGGGTCTCTTTTATCCGGGTTACACTGTATTTCAATAATTTAGGTATACATTTATGCAGAATTCTGAGTTTTTTCCAAACGTACGGATAATCGAGTAAGTACTGTAACACTGAATCGGTAAACCGAGTTCGAACCATAGTTGTCACAGTTTGAAACCACATCGAATGAATGCCCTTGGAAGAAGTATCAATCCACTTCTCCTACCGAACCATGAGTAAAATTAGTACAGTTGGAAACATTTATCCTTGTAAAGGCAGTCCACCAAAAGTATCAGGAGAGATGACCTACTCATAAAAATTACAAGCTAATGAATTCACAGCAGTATTATTCTGTGTAATTATGGTCCAATTTACCATAGCGTGCGTACAGCAATAATAATAATAATAATAATAATAATAAATGTGGCACATGGGAACATCAACAATCCCTGTTGTAGTTGGAGCCCTAGGACTGGTTGGAAAAGAGTGTAGTAGACTAAGTGAAGGGATTCCTGGAAGTCCATGCCTCAAAGAGATACAAAAAATTGTTCTGACAAGTACAGCCCACACTTTACGAAGGGCTTTATCTATGTAATTTTTTTTTTTTTTTTTTCAGTGGAAAGTGTTATGATGCTATTTCTAACCTTAGGTCCCTGGGCGGGACCCGGAAAGAAATGTGTAAACGCCAGAAATCAAAGGAAATAATAATAATAATAATAATAATAATAATAATAATAATTGTGCTCACAAGTACAACGTATACCTTACGAATGGCTTTATCTATGTACAATGTGTGTGAACTTAGTGGTTTTGTTTTCTTTTGCTTTTATTTTCTTCTCAAAATTGCTCAATGGAAAATGTCATGATGCCATTTCTGACCTTAGGTCTCTGGCTGGGAACCGGAATGAAATGACTATACACAAGAAATCAAAGAAAATAAAATAATAATGAAACCAAAATACGCATACTTCAGCAGCAAACAACCTAAAAAGAAAGCAAAAGCAAATGCAATGTACCAAATGAAGAAACGATGGCAAGATAAACCTCTTCATTGTCAATACTCTACTCGTACCAAACAAGCTGGTGCAGACAAACCCTGTACCCATCAGAGGTTATGTATTGCAGGGTTAAAAGCTGAAACCGAAGGTTTTATTCTTACTAAGCACACATATTGAAACTTGTGTCGACCCCAAATGTAGATGCTGTGATAAATATCCAGAAAAATTATTTTATTAGGTTGCACAGTGTTAGAAAGGATTGAATATAAAACTCGGCATGACAGAGTGGGCCAATATTCGCACTGGAAAATATGAAACTTTTACGGGAAGAAAAGTGCAAGAAATTGGTACGAACATCACCCAGACCCGCTTACAGAGATAGGATCCGTAACAATTTTATGTAACATTACAATGCACAGGTCAGAACAATCAAAGCTAATCACCCAGGCATCGTGATCAAAGACCCCCAAAACAGAACTTGCTTTCTTATTGACATGGTACTCCCTGCAGATTATATTTGAAGATCTTTAAAAAAAAAAGCTATTAAAATACAAGGATCCTGAAAAGGAAATCTCATGTAGGACATGAAGATATCAATAATTCCTGTCGTAGTTGGAGCCTTCGGATTGATTGGAAAAGGGTTGGATAGCTTCATTAAAGGATTCCTGGTAGCACATATTTTAAACAAAAACCAAATATTGTACTCACGAGTACAGCTCACACATTTCGAAGATGTTTATCTATGTAAAATATGTGTGATCTTGGATTTTCTTTTAACACAAATTGCTCAGCGGAAAATATCATGACATCATTTCTGACCTTAGGTCTCTGGTTGGTACCTGGAAGGAAATATGTAAACAACAGCAATCAAAAGAAATAATAATAATAATAATAATAATAATAATAATAATAATAATAATAATAGCTGAAAAACTGGATGAACATCACCCTGAATCAGTTAAAGAAGGCATTTCTACTCTGTGATGTTCTAAGCCTGGATTATTATTATTATTATTATTATTATTATTATTAAACAAAATGATTAATGTAACTCTTCTTATATTTTTTACAACTTAAGCGAAGAGCACGAGTATAGAAAAGAAAAGAAAAGAAAAACAGTGTTTGACAATATTAAACATTTCGACAATATGTCTGTCTTCAAGTTATATTTAAAAAAAAATTTCTACAAGCATGAAAATAAGACAGGCATACTATCGAAATATTGTTCAACATTGCCACTGTTTTTATTCTATTTTATTTTATTAAATCGCGTTCTTTGAACCATTTCTTTCCGACTACCATGAATCTTCCAATGAGTCTATCGGAACCTTTTCCAATCAATCCGAGGGTTCCAACCACAGCTGGAATTATTGATGTCTTCATATATTCCATATTTTAGATTTCAACTTCAGGATCCTTGTATTTTGACAGTTTTTTGAAGATCTTTAAATATACATTACTATCAACAGAGTTTGCGATGTCAATAAGAAAGCACGTTCTGTGGTCTTTCATCACGATGTCTGAGCGATTAGCTTTGATTGTTCTGTTTGTGTGTATTCTAAAATCCAATAAAATAGTTACAGGTCCTATGTCTGTAACCGGGTCTGGGTGATGTTCGTACAAGTTTATTGCAGTTTCCATTCCGTAAAAGTTGTATATTTTCCAGTGTAGATATTGACCCATACTACCATGCCGAGTTTTATATTCAGTGAGTCCTAACACCGGGCAATCTGATACAAAATGATCAGTTATTTCTGGATATTTATCACAATATGCAGCTCGAGTTATCACCATTTTTCATTATGGGTGCTTGCTAATGTCTGGTTAGCACGCATTGGTCTTCTGCGATATGAATAAAACCTTCAGTTTCAGCTTTTAACTTTGCACTAAATAACCACTAATGGATACAGAGTTTGTCTACATCAGCTTGTTTGGTACAGGCAGAGTATTTACTACGATGAGGATTATCTTGCTATCGTTTCTGCATTTGGTACATTGCATTTGCTTTTGTTTCTTTTTTTTTTAGTCATTTGCTGTTACAGTAGAAGTATTATGGTTTATTAGCACATCTTCACCTACTTGAAATTACCTTTTAAATTTGTTGACTTCCTATATTATTACCTTTGATTTGTGGTGTATACTCATTTCTTTCCGGGTCCCGACCAGAGACCTAATGTCAGAAATGGCATCATCACATTTTCCGTTGAGCAGCTTTGAAAAAAAATCACACATATTTTACATAGATAAAGCCCTTCGTAAGGTGTGGGCTGTACTTGTGAGTACAATTTTTGTATTTCTTTAAGGCATAAACTATCAGGGATTCCTTCAATGAATCCATTGGAATCTTTTCCAATAAATCCAAGGGATCCAACTACAACTGGAATTGTTAATGTCTTCATGTGCCACATTTTTGATATTTCAATTTCAAGGTCCTTGTATTATGATAGTTTTGGGAAGATCTTCAAAGATACATTACATTCTACAGAAACTGATATGTCAATAAGAAGGTACATTTTGTCTTTGAAGTCTCTAACGAGGATGTCAAGGTGATTAGCTTTGTTCCCTCTGTGTGTAAAATCCCATAAAATTGTTACAATTTCCTTTCCGTAGAAGTTGCAGATTTTCCAGTGAAGGTATTGATCCGCTCTTTCGTGCCGTGTTTTATATTCAGTGGGTACCAATATCGTGCAAACTGATGGTCATTTCTTTCTGGATATTTATCACAGAATCTGAATTTTGGTGTAGCACAATTTTTCAGTATGTGTTCTTAGTAATTTCTAATTATCAAGTATTGTTTCTCTGCAGCAAAAATAAAACCTTCGGTTTCAGCTTTTAACAATGCACTACGTATTCACTGATGGGTACAGGGTTTTGTCTTCATCAACTCGTTTCTGTATCTGATCGGTTGCATTTGCCATTGCTTTCTTTTTTATGTATTTTGCAGCTTCAGTCAGTGTATTATGCTTTACTTGTATTTCTTCACCCACTTGAAACATCATTTTGAATTTGTTGGCTTCCTTTATTACTGAATAACGTCGCTTACTACGTTCATGTTCTTTGACACAGATCGTCATCCCGTATTCTGTAGTTCCTAGGAATCTTTGAAAGCCAATATTGTAGTTTTGCAAGACAGTTCTAGTTGGACTAATCCTCTGCCTCCTTCGGATATGGGCGCATACAGACGATCGATTATTATCATTATTATTATTATTATTATTATTATTATTATTATCCAGAGTTTTCTCTTTATTTCCTGTTTTAATGACTCCTAGATCCGAGTACATCATTTAAACTTGAGTTTTGGGGATTAATAGATAGAGTTCTTCTTGTGAACATCGCCGAAGAAAACAATCTTCTGTACTTCTTGTATCTTGATTTTGCCAGGAAAATTGCTGGTGTTTTTTCTCTCTCTTTCTGGCCCAAAAGTCAGAGGGCCTATTATCATTAAGACTGTTGCGATTTTCATCTCTCACATTTTTTCAATTTTAATTTCTAGATTATTATTCCCGAAGTATATTTGTCTGTAGTTTTCAGGGAGTTGTTTCTTTTTATGGGCGACAGACATGTTGATAGCAATCTAAGTTCTTTCTTGTCTTTAAATATTATATGAGGTTTGTTGGCCATTTCTTTATCAATTTAGATTTGTATTTGAATAGTAGCTTTATTATTTTAATTACATTTCATGGTTCGTGTTCATAGTATTTATCTTTGACTTTGATATTATTGTGCCTCCAGATTGACTAGTGAAGGTTTGCTATTGCTTTGTTTTGCTTGTATATGCATTATATTTTGGCTAATTCTGCGTATCCACAGACTAGATGAACTATTGATTTTTGCTGTTTTTTGCATAACATGCACATTGGTTTTGTGTTATTTTCAAAGTCTTGCTTCTGTAGTAATTGATTTTGGTCAGAAAAATAGAGCCGTTAATCTTAGATGTTATACCAGCTGTTCTTAGCCATCGGTTTCTTTGGGCTTGATCTACATTCATTCATTTTGGGTACAGCTCCTGTGAAAGTTTTTTTTTCCTTTACTTTTAACCGGGTTTATATATTGCCTTTAGTTTCTTTTTTTCAAGCAAAGTTGGGATCTGGCTTGTTTTTCACTCTTTAGATTTCTTGTATATTGTTCTCTTTTCCTATAGAATTACAATGGAATTCATTTTACTATCGAATTACATTGGAAATCATTTTATTATAGAATTTCATTGGAAATCATTTTACCATAGCAATGTATTAGAAACCATTTTACTCTAGAATTGCATTGGAAATCATTTTACTAAATTACACAAATTCATTATGCACTGATGATGTTTTCTTTCTTTTTACATGGTCTCCAACGATGATAAAGATAATACCCTCTTTGGTGTTCATGTAACTTTCAAGATGGCAGTTGTTTTATATGTCATCTTCATTTGTATAAAGCTTTTTACATTTGATGTGCTTCGAGAGTAAAGCTTATCAACGACTGCTTCAGGATGGTGCATATTTTCAGCTGCCAGCAGTTTTCTTTTTTTTGCGATTCATTTTCTCTAGTTCTTCTCTTTTTTCCATTTGATCATAATGAAGTTGTATTTAATGGAACTGAAAGTGTGTTGATTGCATCTTATTCTTTTAACTCTGATTTAAGCTCTTTTCAAATTTTCTCTTTCACCTTTCCATCTCATTCATACACACGATGGTCTTTGTAATGTTACTTCTTGTTTTAGATATTTGGATTGAATCATTTATTCCAATTGTCAACATTTCCAGCTTTGGTTGGTTTACTTTTATTGAAAGTAGCTTTAGTACATTTATCAAGATTGGACTCCATTTCGATATCGTCACTAAAGTTTTTAACAATACTGAGGAGGCTATTCTACCTGTCGTCATATGGAGCTTAGGTTTTCAATTCATCAATGTAGGACAACTGTGTTGCCTGGCTTGTAACTATAGACACTGTTGTTCAGAAGAGAGATAGATGTGTAAGAGCAATGCAAAAAAATAGGTGGAGTGCGCTTGTGCACGTGCGTGAGTCTGAATGCGTGTGCGTGTGAGTGTGTATATGTGTGTTTGAGAGATAGAAGGTTCGGCTACTATTATTATTATTATTATTATTATTTGTGTATGTTATGTTTCCTACTTTGTATTCTGTATCCAAATTATGTTCCTTAGGCCCTATAGGAGAATTGTCATTTAACTGATAGCACTTTCCTTAGTATATGGGATGTTCCTAGTAGGGCGATCTTCTGGAAAACTTTTATGTTGATGTTACTTGAGACACTGTTAGTAAAATTATCCATTCCTTTTTCTCACAAGGCCCAGAGCTCCGATTACTATTGGTACAGACTCAGTCTTCATTCCCCCCACATCCTGTTAATCTTGATCTCGATGTCCTTGTATTTAGACAATTACTCGATAATTTTCATGGAGTTGTTTCTCACAGATGGTACTGCAATGTTAATAAGCATATAATTCTTGAATTTATTATTATTATTATTATTATTATTATTATTATTTGTGAATGTTATGTTTCTTGCTTAGTATCGTGTAGAGCCGGATCCAAACTATGGTCATAGGCTCTATAGAAGAATTGTCATTTAATTGATAGCACTTTCCTTTGTATATGAGATGTTCCTAGTAGGGCGGTCTTCTGGGCAACTTGTATGTTGATGTTACTTGAGACACTGATAATAAAATTGTCCATTCCTTTTTCTCACAAGGCCCAGAGCTCCGATTACTATTGGTACAGTCTCAGTCTTCATTCCCCATATCCTGTTAATCTTGATCTCGATGTCCTTGTATTTAGACAATTACTCGACAATTTTCATGGAGTTGTTTCTCACAGATGGTACTGCAATGTTAATAAGCATATAATTCTTGAATTTATTATTATTATTATTATTATTATTATTTGTGTATGTTATGTTTCCTACTTTGTATTCTGTATCCAAATTATGTTCCTTAGGCCCTATAGGAGAATTGTCATTTAACTGATAGCACTTTCCTTAGTATATGGGATGTTCCTAGTAGGGCGATCTTCTGGGCAACTTGTATGTTGATGTTACTTGGGCCACTGTTAGTAAAATTGTCCATTCCTTTTTCTCACAAGGCCCAGAGCTCCGATTACTATTGGTACAGTCTCAGTCTTCATTCCCCATATCCTGTTAATCTTGATCTCGATGTCCTTGTATTTAGACAATTACTCGACAATTTTCATGGAGTTGTTTCTCACAGATGGTACTGCAATGTTAATAAGCATATAATTCTTGAATTTATTATTATTATTATTATTATTATTATTATTTGTGAATGTTATGTTTCTTGCTTAGTATCGTGTAGAGCCGGATCCAAACTATGGTCATAGGCTCTATAGAAGAATTGTCATTTAATTGATAGCACTTTCCTTTGTATATGAGATGTTCCTAGTAGGGCGGTCTTCTGGGCAACTTGTATGTTGATGTTACTTGAGACACTGATAATAAAATTGTCCATTCCTTTTTCTCACAAGGCCCAGAGCTCCGATTACTATTGGTACAGTCTCAGTCTTCATTCCCCATATCCTGTTAATCTTGATCTCGATGTCCTTGTATTTAGACAATTACTCGATAATTTTCATGGAGTTGTTTCTCACAGATGGTACTGCAATGTTAATAAGCATATAATTCTTGAATTTATTATTATTATTATTATTATTATTATTATTTGTGAATGTTATGTTTCTTGCTTAGTATCGTGTAGAGCCGGATCCAAACTATGGTCATAGGCTCTATAGAAGAATTGTCATTTAATTGATAGCACTTTCCTTTGTATATGAGATGTTCCTAGTAGGGCGGTCTTCTGGGCAACTTGTATGTTGATGTTACTTGAGACACTGTTAGTAAAATTGTCCATTCCTTTTTCTCACAAGGCCCAGAGCTCCGATTACTATTGGTACAGTCTCAGTCTTCATTCCCCATATCCTGTTAATCTTGATCTCGATGTCCTTGTATTTAGACAATTACTCGATAATTTTCATGGAGTTGTTTCTCACAGATGGTACTGCAATGTTAATAAGCATACACTTCCTGAATTTCTTGGGGTTTTTTTTGGGGGGGGTGTTATGATGATATCAGGTCTGTTGGTTTTATTTCCCTGTCAGTTTGTATTGACATGTCCCAAAGGATAGTTACATCGTTATTTTTGGTAACTGTGTCTGGTTGGTGATCATACCATCCTTCAGTAGTTACGATTTTGTGCTTCTTGCGTATCTTCCAGTGCACATATGTTGCTACCTTTTTATGCCTGTTGGTATAATCATTTTTTGCTAGTCCCGGACATCCTGAGATAATATGCTCGACAGTTACATCATGTTTTCCGCAAATCCTGCATTTCGCGTTAGTTCCATTCTTGATTATGTGACAGAGATAGGATCAGGTTGCGCTGTAATAATTATGTTTTCTGACTCAGCTTTCAACCCGATGCTCCTCAGCCACTGATATGTTTTCTGTTGGTCCATATCTACTTATTTCGTTTTTTTTAGATTTTTACCATGGAACGCCTTGTCCTACCAGTTTTTTTTTTTTTGTAATTACATTTGGCCAAATTGTTTTGCTTTCTGTTTTACTCATTTGGGCGTAGATGGAATTCGCTTCGTTTTTTGTTGGTAGAGTTTCAGATATATTAAGCTGTTTCTTGAAGAGTACAGCTTCTTTGTTGATTGAGTAGATTTGGTATTTTACTATTTGTAAGAGTGAATCATTGTCTCTTTGTAAGGTATGCTTCCAATCTGATTATTCCAGTTTTTATAGTTCAATTTGGATTAGATCCCGGCTTCCAAAAAGCTCTTGGTACATACAACCTATCAACATCTGATTTCGGGTGGTGCATCCTTATTTGAGTAAGTATTTTTCTGGTCTTGGTGTCCAATCTTTTAATATCATTCAACTTCCATTTATTAATGTTGAACCTGTAAGTTACTACGGGTATAGCCATCTTGTTGATAGCCTTCATTTTATTAGTTCAATTTAGTTCGTTTTCTAGTATCAAAAGCACTCTCCTATAATATTCTTTTCGGATCTTTTTCTTCATAATTGAACATTGTATTCCGTCTCCTTCATTAATTCCTAAGTATTTGTATGTACCATTTTGGTCTAGTTATTTAATCTTCTGGTTGATATCAAGGTCTAAATCTGTAGTTTTCGTTAGTTTACCGCCTTTGAAAATGGCTTTGGCACATTTGTCGATTCCGAACTCTATTCGTATGTCTTCCCTGAAGGTTTTCACAATGGTGATTAGGTTTTTTCTGTTGGTTGTCATCCATAGCAAACGTTTTAAGGTTATCAATATAGGATTCAGTTTGCCATTCTGTGACTTGTATCCGTAGATACTGTTGTTCAGTAAGTAGTTTAGTGGTACTAATGCAAGACTGAAGAGTAATGGTGACAATGAATCTCCTTGGAAGATTCCACTTTTGATGTTGATTGGTCTCAGATGTATATGAAGCGTTTGTATGGTTTAAATTTAGTGTAGTCTTCAAGTTTTTCATGCACTCCATTATGAATTTGACCATTGTAGGGCATACTCTGTATATTTTTAAGCACTTCTTTATTCATGAGTGTGGAACACTGTCGAACGCTTTTCTGTAGTCGATCCATTCCATCGATAAGTTTATTTTATTGTTTTCACTTCTTCCAATATTGTTTTATTGATAATTATTGGTCCTCGTACCCGTATCTTTCTCTTTTACGTCCCTTCTGTTCTGCTAGGTGTGATTTTTTTTCTCAAGGAAGTTATATGTCCTCTCAGTTATGATAGAATTGAGGATCTTGTACATTGTTGGTAGGCAGGTGATGGGCCTGTAGTTCTTCGGGTTCTGCGTCCCTTCTCTTTTTGGGAGTTGGTATGTTACTCCCTACGTGATCCATTTAGGGCATTTTTCTGGGTTTTATGAATATATCATTGTATGCCCGGGCGAGGTCCTGGTGGGTGCTGGATAGGGTTTTTACCCCCGAATATTGGCTATTTGTTCTATTCCTGGCGCTTTCCAGATTTTGGTTTTGCACATGGCAGCAATTGCTTAGAAATGAATAAACAGAACAGGGATTAGAAGTGTTAGCAAAAAGACAAACTTTATTAAGAACTACAAAGAATAGAAAGTTGTAAACAGTGACATAGAACGTAGAAGAATAAGATTTGTTTATTCAATGTTTACTTCAGAGTATTCGAAAATTACGTATTTTCTTATATTTTAGTTTGATTTCGGGTTCGTTCCCCCCACTCCAAATTCATTACTTATCGTCGATAAACTTTTATATACACGAATTTTCATATCATTTTTATAGGTCCCTCTGTATGTATGCGGTATTGTGGTGTATGGAGGATTGAATGATGACTGACGAATTTTTTTTTTGGGGGGGGGATGTGTAAATTATAACGAATAAATGAATCGGATTAACTAGGTATAAGATAGTTAGTGACGAGCAGCCGCAACCCATTCCCCTTTTTTGGCCTTGTGCCACAATTGCTGTATTTTCGAGTAATAAATCTCGAGTATTCGCATGGATAAGAAATATGTATCTACGAGAAGCAACCAGGACTGATTGATGTCTGTATTTCTGACTTAGTGTCATCTGTGGAGTGGGGGTCGTTAAGTTTTTCTTTTTTAAAAATGGTTGGGATTAGAAGCCGCTGTTTCTGTTTGAAATATATGTGTGTTATGACAATATAACCACGTGTATTTCTTTAAATTTTATTGCATGACTATGTCGTCGTTCGTAAAACATTTAGTGTCAAACATTGACTATCGTACTTTTTCAAAGTCAATCGTTCTCTCTTAGTCTGTTTTTTTTTTTTCCACTTCTAGTCTTTACCTTGCTGCAACAAACAATCTTTTTGAGTTCATTATCCGTTAATATTGTCTTCTCTATGTACCAACTTCCCCACAAGGCAAAATGTGGCACAAGGCCAGGTTTTAACGTGGGGGGGAATTTCGAACCTGTAGGCTCTGACAAAACTTGCCCGTAAATCCCGTATACACATTGTCGGGTTTCTCTACCTCCCCAAATGAGAGTCTGCCCTTCGGCATAGCCTAGTCTGGGTTCCTCTGAGAAGGCTTTCTCTTCCTCCCTTGTCGAACTCTCTGCCTCCGAGCGTAGAGGAATCCAGACGAGGCTACCCCTGACGTAACTATCCTCTGGGACATACCAATTCAAACTGACAGGGAAATAAAAGCCAACAGACCTGATATCATCATAAAAAAAAACAAGAAATTCAAGAAGTGTTTTCTTATTGATAAAGCAGTTCTATCTAAGAGAAGCCCCCATGAAAATTATCGAGAAATTGTCCAAAGACCTGGAGGTCAAGATTAACAGGACGTAGGGATTGAAGACTGAGACTGTACCAATAGTAATTGGAGCTATGGGCCTCGTGAGAAGAGGAATGGACAATTTTACTAACAGTTTTCTCGTTTGGGGAGGTAGACAAAACAGACCCCGTGTATATGGGGGTCTACGGTCAATTTTTTGCTCGAGCCTCCAGGCCCGGAATGCCCCACGTTACAAACTGGCCTTGTGGGGATGTTGGTAAATAGAGAGAGTTCGATTGTCACGGGTAGACGAATTTAGGAATAAAGAGACTGGTTTTGTGAAAAGAAAATTAGAGCCGTTTACAAGATGTACTTTGCTATTATTTTTCAAATTTCCCGCTTCTGACTTTTACTGAAACTTAGATTTAAATTTAATTTATCGCACAATACTGGCGTTTGCATTTTTTCACTCGATATTGATGGAACGTATACTAAAAGAGGAATGGAATTTAGATGTCAGTAGTAATTCAACGAAAAAGAAATGCATTTTAAAATGAACGTTTCCGCTTGTCGGAAAATGTAACGAGAAATACACTGAATTAGGCAGGAAGAGGTTAGACGTTGAAATGTAGCAAATGGTTCTTTAATGTTGATAATTATTGTGATCGTGGAAAAAATGGAAATAAAGAAAGGACGAGGTACAGATGGAGCTCTCCTACGAAGAGAGGACAATATGTCGGGAGTGGACGGGGAGGTCTCTTTATACGCGTGGATGCCAAGCTATGACTAAGTCAGTCATTGCGGACAAGAATACAATGATTAAGTGGAAGTGAGATCAAGTATGGGTTAAGAAAGAAAGAAACAAAGAAAGAAACAAAGAAAAAAAGAATAGGTAAGAAAGAAAGAAAGAAAGAAAGAAAGAAAAAGAAAGAAAGAAAGAAAGAAAGAAAGAAAGAGGAATTGTTAAATAAGAGCAAAGATCGAGAGTTGAGTAAGAGGAAATGAAAAATAAGAAAGAAAGAAAGAAAGAAAGAAAGAAAGAAAGAAAGAAAGAAAGAAAGAAAGAAAGAAAGAATAGGTAAGAAAGAAATGAAGGAAGGAAAGAAAGTTGGTAAAATGAAAGCAAATGAAACCGGATGAAAGAGATAAAAAAGCGATAATAGAAAGGTAGAAAATGAAAATAAAAACAAAAAGAAAAGAAAGAAAGAAAGAAAGAAAGAAAGAAAGAAAGAAAGAAAGGATAGGTAAGAAAGAAAGAATAGGTAAGAAAGAAAGAAAGAAAGAAATGAAGGAAGGAAGGAAAGTTGGTAAAATGAAAGCAAATGAAACCGGATGAAAGAGATAACAAAGCGATAATAGAAAGGTAGAAAATGAAAATAAAAACAAACAGAAAAGAAAGAAAGAAAGAAAGAAAGGATAGGTAAGAAAGAAAGAAAGAAATTACAAAGAATTAGCATAAATACATAAGAAAAAAATAGCTAAAATGATGACAATGCACCTGAATTAGAGATGAGAAAAAAAAGAACGAAAAGAAACAGGGAATGAGTTCAGATAAAAAAGAAAGGAAGAAAGAAACGGATAGAAAAAGAAAAGAAAAAATTAATCTTAAAAGAAAGAAAGAAGGAAAAAGAAAGAAACTGTTAAGAATGCTTGGTTAAAAAAGAATATAGGAAATTAAAGAAATCATAAAAGTGATGAATGAATGAAGAAAGAAAATAACGAATGAAAAATTAAAAATCGACAAAAATAAAAAATGAGAACAGAGTGTGTATGTGAATGTGTGTGTGTGTGTGCATGTGTGTGTGTATGTGTGTGTGTATGTGAACAACCAATAGAATTTTTGATAGATAGATAGATAGATAGATAGATAGATAGATAGATAGATAGATAGATAGATAGATAGGGAGGGAGAGGAGTAAGATCGACCTGTTTATTTGTAGGGTATGAAGCCGAATGCCTCTTACCAGTTAGCCTATTCTCACCTCCCTACTGTTCATTTGAACTCTTCCTACTACCTATTCTGTCTCCCTCAGCCACTCTTGGAATATGTGTGGCCACCGTCAAACTCTTTACTTGGACTATAGGCGCAGCATTGACTGGGGTCTTTTACGACATCCGGCCAGCATGTCATTATATTTATTGCCGTTGCCATCCGTACACGCTAAACATTAAAGATTGGTATCTGCACCGTTATTTTTGGCATCTGGTTTTTATCAAGTTTCGACTAATGTCTGCCATATCTTTCTTTCCCCTCTACATTTTACTCGTTACTCCCGCATCTTTATTATTCCGCTAAAAACTTCCACCCTCATTCTTCATCCGCCACCCCCATTTGGACGTCCTCACCCCCTTCTCTCGACCAGCCTCAACCTTGACTTAAATATATCGTCCGACTCAGTTTCTGAATCCGTTCTTGTCATAAGTGAACAATACCATCTTTGACCGTCGAACGATAAAAATAAAAAACAAAACGAAAAAAAACTAATTAATTGATTTTTTAACCTCTGACATCGATGTCATTATATTTCGATTATTATTATATCCTTAAATTTCCCCTGGGGTTGCTGGCTTTACGAAACAAAATAGCAATAAGTGGAGTGAGGTTGCAGAGAGGTTTACTGGAGAAGAGAGAGAAGGTTGGAATGAACAGTTTTACAAATGCGCTTGTTTCAACGCTGATTGGTTAAAAAAAAAAAAAAAAAAATGATCACGTGTCCCAAAACACTAAATTCACAAGAAGTGGAACACATTGTCATTTTCAGCCTGCAGTATATGAGGAGTATGGGTGAGTAATGCTATAATGCTTGACAGAAAAAGGTACCCTGATGAGACGGTACACGCCTTGCTATAGTTACATGGACAGTTACGCAGCGCGTGCTATTCAATAAGCCATAAGAGGTAAAATAAAAAATAAAAAGTTAATCAATCCATGGTGTTTTGTGATTTTGTGTAAAAGGTTTTTTCTCTCACTTGACGTCTCACTAGTAGATAAATAAAATATAAGCGCATAGCGTAGTTCAGAAAATCTATCTATCTATCTATCTATCTATCTATCTATCTATCTATCTATCTATCTATCTATCTATCTCAGTCTGTTTCTATCTATCTATCTATCTATCTATCTATCTATCTATCTATCTATCTATCTATCTATGTCAGTCCGTTTCTATCTATCTATCTATCTTAGTCTGTTCATTATTTATCTGTCTAGCTGTCTATTTGTCTGTCTGTTTGTCCCCTGTTTGCCTGTTCATTGTCTATCATAGGCTTTTCCTATCTATCTATCTATCTATCTATCTATCTATCTATCTATCTATCTATCTATCTAGCTATCTAGCTATCTATGTGTCTGCGAGTGTATGTCTGCGTGTGTGTGTGTGCGTGCGCGCGTGCATAGAGGTTTGGCTTAAGAGCTAAACTTTTTTTCTTTTTTTTTTTAATTTCTCTAATCTTTCTCCAGACCATTTCTTTGATTTCCGGTAGGAATTTGAACATAAATTGTTCAATATCATCTGTGTACTTTCAGTTTCAAGAGCCACACTAATTCTGTGAGTAATGTTAGTTAGGCCATCAGCAGTGGATCAGACCGATCCAAACCCGTACTAATCGTCGATCAATAAGTTGTTCTTAGGTGCTCGACAAGCTTCTTTTTGATGATACCCTGAAAAGGGTTGGGGAGGATTTCTCCTTCAAAGAACTAGTTCCGAGTTGATATACTCAAGGACATATAATTTTGTCTGGGCCAGTGGCTTTCTTAGGGACAAGGCTTTTAATAATCTTCAAATCTCCCTTAAGTGGGAAGTTGGGAAGGGGATAGCTGTTAACGTTGAGTTGGAGGCAAAGATCGAGACGAAGAACTTCGCCTTGTCTGTAAAGGGGCCATTATTAGTAAGGGGCACAGCCTTGCTTCTGCTCATGATTTGGTTAGTGATCTTCCAGAATTCATGGGGTCCAATTTGTTTCTTTACAGCCCTCTTTACTGCACTGCGTTTGGAGCGATTCTGAATGCAGTATTAGTCAAACTACACCTTAAGGTTCAGGGTTTTCCTTTCTCTACCAAATGCCATCTACCTAGCATGAGCTGGTTATGAGGCGCCAGTTGTCTGTTTTCACCCATTCTCCGGTGTGGAACTGGACTAGCTGTTGTATATATGAATATGTGTATATATGGTGGACTTTCCCGTCGTATTCGACGTATGAATGTCAACCAGCTCAGTTTTTAGCCAGACACAGACACATATGATTTTATTGTGTGCTTATGAAGGCTTTGTGCAGAACCAACCACACTTTCTGAAGGGCTGAATACAGAGACCTGATGCAAGGTCACTAAACAACACTCCGCAGGTTTTTTGGGGGTTTTTGGAGGATTTTTTTTCGCAAGTGTATGTGAATGTAATGAATTCGACTGAAATTCGAACTCTGCTCACCGTTTCCTCGATCCGAGCCACTATCCATTATTCTTCCGTGCCTCTCTACACACACACACACACACACACACGTCTGTGTGTGTGTGTGTGTGTGTGTGTGTGTGTGTGTGTGTGTGTGTGTGTGTGTGTGTGTGTCTGTGTCTGTGCCTGTGTCTACATATATTATTAAAAAAAAGCCTCTATGATGTGTATATGCATGTATGTGCATGTGCGTTATGTGTGCAAATAAAAATTAGCTCCAGCATATGTATATGTCTGAATGGAAGTATATGTGGGCACACCGATGTAAGGATCTAATTAATTTATAGGTACTTTTCTTATGCAATTTTATCAGAAGTGTACATAAAATACTATAATTTTATGTACATTTATTACATTTTACTGTTATTTGTATTTCCATTCATTTTATTATTAATTTTGATATTTCATTTATGGAAAAATGTCATAACTGAGATTAATATAAAAATAAGATCATATGAATTTCATAAGATGATACTAATACTTGTAGGTACCCTTCTCAGTTGAAATTGAAAAATCAAATTAACTTCTCCACACGTGTTTCGCAAAAGTAAAGGCCTTAACAGCAGAGAACAATGCTTAATTCAAATAACGCAGCTTAATTGTATTCTGGTTGGTCTTCCGTACTTTATAATTACAGCCCGATTATAAACACAAAATTACCTTTCTTAATTACTGCGGATCTTCTGATTAGTCAAAATGATACAATTTACAACGCGCTAAAAAAGATCTATCTCATAAGAACACTAATTTTATAATATTTTAACAACTTAAATGTAAAAATCTATTATAATTAAAGAAATAAAAAATAATTGTATTCAAAATTCATTTTTCATCGAAAAAGTTTTTGTTTTCAGAAAATATTGTCCATATTCATAAAAATAACTAAAAGCAAATAAAAGCATTTGAAATTAAATAATATCTTTGTTTTATTGAGTTTTGTATGTTACAATTCAAAGCTGATTTTCAGGTAGAGGGAATCAAATTAAAGACAAAAAAAAAACATGATTTGCATTCCTCAAAGCCTTGTCCTTTTAACTATTGTAATCACTAAACCCGATGCTATCGAATTTCTAGCGTATTCATAGAATTAGTTAGGGGAGGGTGTAATAAATATAAAAAAAATATTTCTGTCTTGACTTTAATAAAAAAAAAAAAATGTTTATTATAATTTCGATCATCTGTGAATAGTTTCTGAAAGATTCCTTAACATCCGACATTTATTTTTATTTTTGCAAGATTTTCCAAATTAATGTGTCATACAAAAAAAAAAAAAAAAAAAAAAGTGCTAAAAATTTATAATTGTCTAAAAATTGTCTGTTATTTTACTAGTTCCGGTGATACAAAGAGAAACAAGGTTTTTTTAATCAAAATTTAGAATGTTCTAAAAAAAAGGAAAAAATTTTTAAAATAATTAAAATAAAACTTTGGTCTTTCCTCTTAATAATAACATAAGCATTTAGACGATAGAATTTTGTTTTCGTCAAGTTTGGCGTCTTTTTCATCATGCCATGCTCTTTTTTTAGCGATCTCATGGAGTTACCTAAATTTATATCTATTTTTTTCTCCTGGTTTAATTTATGAATAATCTTCAAATAATATTAAACTTGATGCTTGATTAACTTCTTGAAAATCTTAGAATTTTAATGTTAAATTCAACTGTTAAATCTATTTTTTTTATATTGATTTCTAATTTAATCAAATCTTAATTTTGATGCACTATAGATTGTACTTATATCATAGTATCAGGTCACCACATAAGTTCTGTCCGAATTTTGAATAAAGAAAACAAGTGACCAAATGTTACATTTAATTACAGATTCAATCAACAATGTATTTTCACTGATTATCTATGACTTCCTTCCATCTATTAACAAGCTTACTAATTCCATTACTGTAAAATTCTTTTGGCTTTGATTCGAAGAATTCACAAATGTCAGTTTTAACCTCTTCCTGTGTTACAAAAGATGTTTCTTCAAAATGATTCTGCAAGCTACGAAACAAATGGTAGTCTGAAGAAGCAAGATCGGGAGAATAAGGTGAATGAGGAATTTTCTCCCAACTAAGTTCTTCGATCTTTTGTGACGTGATTCTTGCTATGTGGGGTCGCGCATTGTCCTGATGAAACATCACCTCTTTTCGATTCACTAGAGCAGATCTTTTTTTTCCTTAAAGCTTGGTTCAAACGATCTAATTGCTGACAGTATATTTGAGCATTAATTGTTGCATTAGGTGGTGAGAATTCAAAGTGGATTATTCCTTGGCGATCCCACCAGATTGAAAGAAGAACCTTTTGCCCATGAAGTTCCCTTCTCGGCTGTGGCTGGGGTCCTTCCCCTTTACCAAGCCACTGTCTAACGCTTAACATTTCGATAAAAGATCCATTTTTCGTCGCCAGTCACAAGTCTATCCAAAAAAGGTGAAACAAGTTGGCAAGAATGGAGAGAGGACCTGATGTCAACTCGGGATTTGAGGTTGTTTTCAGACAATTCATGAGACACCCATTTTCCAAGTTAGGAACTTTTCCAAGTTGTTGAAGATGACGATGAACAATTGTATGGTTTGAACTGAGAACCACTACCAATTCCTCAACTGATAAAGCAGGGTTTTATTCAAGGGCTGCTTCTAGAAGCCTTTCATCAAACTCTACTGGACGTCCGGTTCGATCTTCATCTTCAAAGGTGGAATCTCCACCTCTGAATTTTGCAAACCATCTTCTGTAAGTTCTTTCATTCACACATTCCTCCCCATAAACTGGCTACTGAGTTTCCTTTCTTGAACTCATAAAGCATTATGTGCCTCAAATGATTCTTGGGTACTTCCATGTTAGCAGGGTTTTAATCAAACAAAATTTAATTTTAATTTTCTCTGAAATAAAATTTGATCAGTTTAAATGCATCTAAACATAAAAATAATGTTCAGTTCCATTAGACATTATAAAATACTCTTTAAATTTCGTTCATTTTAACAAAAAGTTAAAATTCGGACAGAACTTATAAGATGACCTGATATATTGTCAAGTTATTTTAAATTACCATATACTTGTATTCTGATTGGTCACCATAGTTTTCCCTGCTGAGGGTGTTTGGGTGTTTTTTGAACTTATAAAATCGTTTATTTTCCATTCAATGATAAGACATTAGCAGTGTTGAAACAAAATTGCAACTTTTTGTAGTGATCTTATAACATGTATGTTTTATTTGGATAAATTTGAATATATATATATATATATATATATATATATATATATATATATATATATATATATATATATATAGATAACTAGACTCGTTTCGAAAAACCCTCGAATTTTTGATTTGCTAATCAAATCAATCTCGAGGGAAAAAAAGGTTTTAAAAAAAGAAAGAGCTACAAACATGAACTTCTGCCGACAAAAAAATCGCACAGATGCAGGTCTGAAGCCCAAAGAAAAAACCCCGATACGAGTAACAACTAACTAACAAACTTTCCCTGACGATCCGTTTAGGTGAAACGTAGGTAGGTTTGTCTGGCTCACTAGGTGTATCTATCTATATATATATATATTGAATTTATGCATATATATCTTCAACTATATATAGAATACATACACACACACACAGACACACACACACACACATATATATATATATATATATATATATATATATATATATATATATTGTTAAATATAACAGACAATTAATGTCTATTATGTTTGATCATTAGCCGTTCTAAACTTCGTATGGCTGCTTTAATTTCGGGAGAGTTAAAGGCAAAAATTGTCCAACATTTGGATATTTTTTAAATATACAGTTCCTGGATCTACGCTTTTGGCCCACATGAGCCATCGTCAGAGTGTTTATATGGATATTTAAACAAAGATATTCACCCTCAAAGATGTTATTCTGTTATGATGACTTAGAAGATTGCTATGCGATGATAACGGTCGCGGAATAGCAGACGCAGGTCGTAAATTCATGATGCGGTTCTATGACGTCGTATCACGTGAGAGACCGAAATATTAACAACGGAACCATATGTCTAGATGCAATGTAATGTTTTGTGGCTAGTTTTATGTGTGTGTGTGTGTGTGTGTGTGTGTGTGTGTGTGTGTGTGTGTGTGTGTGTGTGCGCGTGTGTGTGTGTGTGTGTTGGATTATTTTTTTATATGCAGATAAGAACCTTGCTCAAGTGGATATTATAATAAAAAACAGTATTATAATCTTTATATGCTAGGTTTTTTTTTATTAGTTATACATACTATTGACAAAATTTAATTCCTAAATTATTCGCAATAAGTGGTTAACTGAAATATGTAATAATAATTCCGGAAAATGATAACATTATACTATAACATTATACTATAATAAATGTTATATGAGATAAAAATTTCGTTCTTGACCGTAATTCTTCAAAACCTCAGCTTTCCATTTTTGTTTTCTTTATTCAGAACTTGAGTGATTTTAATAATAAAAATGATATGGCCAAATTAATGCATTTCAGTAATAGCAGAGCTCTCATTTGTGACGATTACCTATCGACAGTTATTTTGGTTGGCCATGAAAAAAAAAATGAACGAGTGCTTTTCCGGCAAGTACGAGACAACAGATGGCATATTATGGCACAAATTGCAGATAGCTTTAATCAAGGTGAAAGAAAAGATGCACAATACACAATACATTAATAATTATTATGGGCATGTGCTACTGAAAATGTCTTCAAGAGGCACGTGACCCTCGGAACTGGAACTTATGTCCATAGAAGATGAAAGGAACGTAACACGTATGTCTTTATCCAAGGGTGTTCATAACAAGGAAGACTATATGAAACTATTAAACGGTGGCGGTAATGAGATTGTGTGTGCAACTTTATGCTGGAAAACATTTAGTCCTATCATTTTTGTGGGTGATACTTTTTGCACATCGCTAAACTCAGTATATCTGAAGATTAGGTACAAGCTTCCATAGCAACACCGCACGACGATGGAAGTGGTATAATTTATCTAAGTAATTCGCCGTGACACTCGACCCAGCTTGTAAACGGATAATTTCAGAAAAAAGAAATTCTTACTGTGATGCACTGGCCATATTCATTCCTGATCTATTCCATTAGACATCTAGTTTTTTTCCCCCGAGAACTGTTACTTTGCAGAGCTTTGCTTCCCTGAACAATAAAACGTTAACCTTTTTAAGTAAAAATTCACTCGTTATATCCTCCTTATCCTCATAATCTTAACTTCCTACCATTCACTCTTCCATTTATATCACACATCAAATTCGGTAAAGCTCTATCTTGAATAGCTATTGAGGTTCCTATTGTGGCGAATTTTAGTTTACATTAAAGAAAGTCTCAGGGGATAATAAGAACGATTTTAAAACGTCAAACTCGCAACGTGATTATCAATTTGGGACTTCGAGATTCATAACATTTCTTATAAATTGATACCATCTGTCTGCTTCTGCACAGAACAAGCTTCCGTCTTAATTGCACAGATATTGGCATCATTCATAACAAGACCTTTACTTTCAAAGTCTTTTATATATCAATAAAACGTGAACATTCTAATAATGTGACAGAGAGTATTATATATATATATATATATATATATATATATATATATATATATATATAAAGAAATAACAGTAAGATATATAATCCGGTGTTCTTATAGATATTTTTTTTATTTTTACAAAATAGTGCTCAATGTAAATTTACAGAGCATAAATATTATAAATTAAATTAAAAGCATTAGTTCTGTTTCATCTTCAAGCAAATTTTGGAATCCCAAAAAATACAAAATTCGCATGCAAAAATAATTAATTGAATTCAATTCAAGAAAAATATTCGGATTACTAAAACAAAAACAGAGAATGTCTCATATTGAGAATATTTAACATTGAAAAACATAAAGGAAAAAAATTAATACTTTTTAATATGTGGAAATCACCGCTTTTACCTGAAGACGGTCGCGAGACCCGAAACACGTGTAATAAAATATGGCGCCTCGATAGTATCTTCTTAATATTTGTAGGTGCAGGATATTGTTTGTGTGAATCGGCATCTCTACCACGTCCCATAAATACTTGATTGAGCTCATGTCTGGTGAACGTGATGGCTACACCATTCATCACTGTCCAAAACACCGGCGAGGAGTGTGAACCGGATAATTGAACCTATCTATTCCTATATGTGTATGTATATGTATGTATGTAAGTAAGTAAGTATGAATAAATGAAGGAACCCCTAGAGAATCCAACTATATGTGTGTGTGTGTGTGTGTGTGTGTGTGTGTGTGTGTGTGTGTGTGTGTGTGTGTGTGTGTGTGTGTGTGTGTATTATTTATATATTGTATATGCCCGGTACTTATTAGAAAGCGCTTACTATCAGTGATAGAAATAACATACTTATTTGGATTGATGTGGGTTTGTGACCCTGGGTTTCACTCACTTGCGATCGTCAGACAAATTTTTTAAAATTTTGGATCTATTTCTGTCAGTCTCTATTTTATGTTTGGTAATGTTTGATGGTAATGGGGGTTAAAAAAATTCTCCTCTCTGTCCGTTTCGGGATGTCATTCATACGTACTCAGACATACATGCATGTTGGTGTACGTAGTGTAGTTCACACAAATATATGTAATATATGAACAGTTTAGGACTGGGCGCAAACATGTATCCATGTACCATAGTTGTTTTCGGTGTTGAAATTGTGTAGCGAAGTTGCCTCAACAAGACGCGGGCTGGCGGGGTTCCTGTCATCTTTCAGATTGTTCGTTTATTTTGTTAACGGAATAATATTTCCTTTTTTTATCACATACACATACACGCATGTGTACGTGTACGTACATTTCTATCCGTCAGGGTTTTGCGTTACTTGAAATGGATTCTGTATAAAATTATGAGAGATATTTTTTTTAACGTTGCTTACTTGCATGTTATAGACGATTACACTTACATAAATAGTAGAAATTCTAATTTATAAAATACTTATTGATATTTTTTACGGAAAATTGGCACTAATTTTGATGGAGAATGGGAGTATAATTGTAAAACAATGTGGCGATGGTAATTATGGTAATGGTGAAATAGTAAGAATGAAATAATAATTACAATACTGGAAGCAATGACAATGGTAGACTATAGTAATGACAATTGGGGTATTGGGATTGGTGTGGTAATAATAGTGGTAGTAAAGGATAATGGTAATAACAGTGCTAGCAGCAAATAATTATGGTAATAATAGTAGTAGTGATGATAACAATGGTAGTAAAATGATAGTAATAATAGTTGAAATAAATAATTAATGGTAATATCTTATAATAAAATGAATGATAAATTAACAATTAAAAATTGGAGTAGTAAATAGATAATAAATAAATAATGATTGAAGAGGTAATAAATAATTATAGTGATGGTAACAACGAAAAATATAATGAATGAAATAGAAAATAAAAGTGGTGATAACTAAGTAATGACAATAGGTGGTGGTGATGGTAATAAATAAATAATGAAAATAATAAAAACAAAGGCAATGGTAAAAAGTAGAACGAATCTTGTGGAGGAGGTGTATGAAGTGATAATAATGGTAGTAGATACAGTGTAACCCGGATATAAGAGACCCGGATATAAGAGAAACCCGGATATAAGAGAGATTTTCTCTGGTCCCAAATTAGAGCCTGTGTTAATGTATATAAAATAGACCAAACCCGGATATAAGAGAAACCTAGATATAAGAGACTTCTCCAGTCCCGACAACTCTCTTATATCCGGGTTATACTGTATTTTGCTGTAGGTAGATACGGTAGTGGTGACAATATTTATGGATTCTGTACAAAGTAGTCGTTGTAAAATGGTGTTGGGGTGTTAGTGTTTTATCGCCTCGCATCTATAGGGGTGAGGCAGTAGTGCCGGTAAAAATATCGATCCGTGTTACTTGGTATGTTTTGTTTTTGCTTTTTGTTGTATTTTTTTGTTTTTGTTTTTTTTTTAGTTATTATCCGTTTGGTATCACTTGTGATAAGACATTTTTTTTCGTGTTTGCAATTTGAAATTATTTCTGATCTTATGTTAAGTACTCTCTTTTGTTGGGTGTGGAAAATCATTGCTACTTTTTCGTGTATATAAAGTAGGCATTTCTTTGTTATGTTGTTGTACGCAAATGCATTTTTCAGGATTTCACAGCTTATTTTTGGTGTGATGTTTCAGTCTTTTAGTTGCCATATGTATATGGGTTGATTAGTGCTGTGTGAATATTTTCTATTGGAGAATGAGGGGTCATAGTTGTATTTTCGTGGCTTTAATGGTCCGTTAGTGGCACTGATGTAGTACATTGAATTGTCTGCATTTACCTTGACTTTATATATTATGTTCGTTTGCTAGCAGTATCCTTGCAGTGGGCAGGTTGTTTTATTTGTCATTTGCATTAAGGATCCCTGATCGCGTTATTGTAGTTTGTTACCTTTTGTTATGGCTTTTTATTATTTGCGTTACATTTTTAGTGCAGATGTATCTAACTTTTACGTTGTTTCTATTGAATATTTTTGCGAAGTGGTTTGTTGCAGGGAAATGATTTTCTATTAAGTTTAGGAATGTCCTTCCTATGTTTGTTTTGACCGTTTTATTGACATAAACAGATCAAAAAATGTAAAAATAAATCAGTTTGTCTGACGATCACAATGGCGTGAAACCCAAGGTCACAAACTGACATCAATACAATATATATATATATATATATATATATATATATATATATATATATATATATATATATATATACACACACACACACACACACACATATATATATATATACAATGACTACAAAATTTAAAGCTACCACTATATATATATATATATATATATATATATATATATATATATATATATATATATATATATATATATATATATATATATATATATATATATATATATATGCTGAAGGGAAATACCAGTCAGCTAAGTGACAAAATTTTACTTATATATATATATATATATATATATATATATATATATATATATATATATATATATATATATTTATATATATATATATATATATATATATATATATATATATATATATATATATATATATAAAGTGTATAGATAAAAATGAGAATTATGGAAATGTAGATAGATAGATAGATAGATAGATAGATAGATAGATAGATAGATAGATATTTGCATATATGTGCACATACATAATATATGCACAAAGTTCGTTGTGTCGAGAATATATCTAAATGAATTAAAAAGATATATATACGTACAAAAACATAAAACATTATATTATTTCGTTTTATGAAGGTCCAGACTACCCTCTCACATGATTTGATTATAGTGGTGGAGGTCTGTGAAGAATCAACCACACTTTTAGAATAAGCCGAATATAGCATGCCACAATATACTCAAACATATCCTCCCCAGGATTTCAAATTCAGAATTGTCTTTCTCCGAAACCGGTTGCCACCCAAGGCTATAGGACAGAGTCTGTCTTTCTATTTACCCATAACCGTGATGAGAAAAGATGGATTCATACCATTCCCCAGGGTATTTGCACGTAAGCGAAGGATCTACTATCCATTACTCCACCTAGTCTCTGTATATATATATATATATATATATATATATATATATATAACACGCGCACATATATATACCCACAAAAACACAAATACACATGCACATACACACACACACAGATAGATAGATAGATAGATAGATAGATAGATAGATAGATAGATAGATAGATAGATAGATAGAAACAGACTGATAGATTTTAAAATTTATAATTTTATAATGAATTCTACCGAGCATTATTGTTGAACATTGAATTAAATTTAATTTAACCTATGAAGTTTTAATAGGACTATTATATCAGAAGCTATTAATCCAATTCAGATTATTATAGCAGTTTATATATATATATATATATATATATACATATATATATATATATAGATAGATAGATAGATAGATAGATAGATAGATAGATAGATAGATAGATAGATTACACATGAATGAATAAAGGAATAAATGAAATGTGTTTCTACACTTATAAGAATACCACCAATATTGAATAGAAGCAAATCGTAGATAACTATATGTTTCACACGCCATATCTTTTTTTGCTTGTTTTTACATTATTGGCTAGAATTATCCTTTAATAATGCGTAAGCGAAATTACTTTATCATAAATGGAGATTTATTGTCCTCTAATGAGTGACCGTTGACAACTAATCTGAGTAAAAACTTATTTTCGTGCTCATGAGAATTAAAATGTATTTTATGATTATTCGAATAACGAAAGAATCGAGCAGCAAAATACATAAGCAAATGAACTGCGAAGAACAATGTGCGTTGTGTCGAGAATGAAACAAGAAATTTAGCAACTGACCTGATACACACACACGCATATATATACGAATGTACGTACGTATGTGTGTTTAATGTGTGTATGTGCGTGTGTATTCATGTATGCATATTATACATTGTGAGTATTTAGGTAGCAAATGTTCTTTAAGGCAAATGTTATTAAAGACAACAGACGTTTTGTGCCGATTAATTTTATTGATCGACTTTTCAGAATAACGAATAATCCTTCTCAGATAAGGAGGAAAATCCGTCAGAAATGAACTTTGGACAATTTCTGGCCGAATTTCATTCTTATCTGAGAAGGATTATTCGTAATTTGGAAAAGTCAATCAATAAAATTAATAGACACAAAACGTCTGTTGTCTTTTTTTACACATATATATATATATATATATATATATATATATATATATATATATATATATATGTATAAAGACAAAGGAAGACTTATCTTAGCTTATGCGTTTCGTCCTCTGAGAGGCTTTTTCAAGGCAAATATGATAAATTCCCTCAAAGGACGAAACGCGTCGGCTAAGATAAGTTTTCCTTTTGTCTTCATTCATACTGTACTTTTACAGATATACTCTGAAATCATATATATATATATATATATATATATGTATATATATATATATATATATATATATATATATATATGATTTCAGATATATATACCTAGACTTTTCGACTAACCAAAATGTCAAAAACTAACATTTTTACTTTGGTATGTACATACTTGTTACAAAATAAAAATCCTCACATTGGCCTTGATAAAGTCCATCAGAGAACGGAACGCGTCAGCTAAGATAAATTTTCGTCTTGTCTTTATTCATATATGTCTATCTATCTATCTATCTATCTATCTATATATATATATATATATATATATATATATATATATATATATATATATATATATATAGATATAGATATAGATATAGATAGATATATATAATATTAGTGGTAAATATACATACATATGCAAAATATATAAATACCCATACATGTATATTTTTTGAATAAAAATTCCAAGAGGAAGAATCCAGGTAGAACTCAATGTCCAGGACAGAGTAAGGATATAATAAAAAGGCTTAAACACTAATATTCCATGGTCATAATTCCATTGGAATCGTAAATACGATCAATTCATCAGACCTACGGAATTTGTAGGTCTGATGATTTGGATCGTTTAAGCCTTTTTATTATATATATATATATATATATATATATATATATATATATATACTTCAAACGTTGTTATAGAGAATATTTCGCCTGAATTTTTGACATGAGCAGTTACCATTATTTACACTATTTGCATTAGGACTATTGTCCTCACCTTTGTTGTTGTTATAACGTTTCAGCCATTTTGCTCTCCCCCACCCACGCCTTCATCAGGTGTATGTCAAATCTGAATTCTGAACTGAACCCTTTATTTAACCTACCAGGATGGGTTGTTCTCCCTCAACTACTCATGTCTCGGAATATCTTAATTCTTATTTTTGTACTGCTCAGTTTTTGCTCACCCGTTTCTACTGAGTTTTGAATGTGGTGACATAGTAATTGCTAGTTCAATCTCTAAACTGGGCAGTGTGTACATGGATTAATACTAACTAAACTAAATATCACCCTAAACACACAATAATAATATATTTTGTGATGTAATTTTATTGTGTGTTTATGGTGATATGCAGGCAGCATACCTTCATTCAAGCAAGTTTGGTATAATAATCTAGACATACTATGTTTATTTTAGTTTAATCCTCTCAAGTTCACGTATCAATTTCTTAGTGTTGGTACAAAACGGATTAAGAAAGAGGCCATAATTATTCTTGTAGATTTTAGTTTTCAAAATACTTTCAATTTCATTCAAGATCAGCTTCAGCTGTGATTTGCTAAGACAAAGAATGTTGTGTATAAATGTGCTTGGTTAATTCTATAAAAAAAATCACCTCTATGTAAGGGAGGTAACTTAATCGATATTGTAAAAATCTTTATTAAAATTCTAATTACATGTTTTAAAACATTCTGTGGCAATTATAGTTTCTTTAACAATTACAATTTAGATATTTTAAAACTTTGTTGTCATAAACATTTTAGAAATTTGTTACTATACTCATAATTAATTAAATATATCTATTGTTAGTCACAATTTTTTACGACAACGTCCTTATCGAGGAGAATTACACTTTGTATGTCGGATTCTAGCTCGAACGCATAACATTTAAAAAAAACATTCATGTTCACATTCACGATTTAGAGAAATATTAATTGATAATACAAGTATACTCCACCACCAAAATCAAAAACAAAAACTTCAGTTTCTGTAAGCCCTTTATATAAAAAAATGATAAAATCCAAAGAATCTGCAGTATTATTGGTCCTGACCTGGCATTTCGGCTACAGTTACTTTCCACCACTATAAAGATTCTTCCCTGTACTTTTTATATAAATACTTTCATGATATTTGTTCGATGGTATCTAGTGTTTAAACGCAGTACTAGATTGGAGGCAAGGTCTCATAATTTTAAAGTTCTATGTTGACATAGACGTTGATGATTGTGAGTCACCACAGATTAATTTTCTTTATGACTTCTTCAGAAAAATAGTGAAATGTTTCCTCACTCCCTTGTTCACAGTTTTTCATTTTTCATTATTATGTAATAAAAAAATTCAGCTATTTTTCTTTTAGCAATGATTTTCATTTCTTCTCAAAGAGGTTTTGAAAAGATCACCTCTTTTAAACCTCTAGGTCATTGAATTTCTGGAAACCAAATTTGACCATTATTGTTTATTAATATAGTCGCAAAATTGCTTGGAAAAATCCCAACAAATTTTCTAAAAGCTTATCATCTATTCTTCAAATGACCATTTCTCCAGATTATGCAAATCAGGTCATTTTACTTCATTAAATATTCAAAATGTCTAACAAAATGACTGACTGAAAAGTACCTTTTCCAAATTTTAAGTTATCGCCATTACTACACTTGTACGTTATATATATTTGGTTGCAATGGTTTCAGCTATGACCAGGGATAAGTAATGATTCGCTAATCACTACAGTGTATAACAAATTTATTATAGGGGAAAAGGAAATTAAACATAGAATAGGTTGCGCTAGAGGTATTTTCGCACGACACCGTAAATTCTAAAAAAAAAAAACAAAAAAAAAACACATTAACCTGAAAACTCTAGTCATATTCTTAAAAGCCTTTTCAGCTCGAGACTTTTATATGGATATCATGCATGGCACCAAACCTATTCAGAAATATCTAAACTGTCAGTTGTATACAACTGTTTTCTAAGATCAATTGTTAAAAATGGTTTTACACAAATAAAGTCTTGGAAAGGATTACCCTTCTTTGAACTTTTTAGACGCTACAGAATCTCAAACAAAGAACTGACCAAATATGAAACCACATCACTAGAGGACTACCAGCAGCAATAACTAAAATGGATAGCACATGTAACTCAAAGTGAAAAATAATGGCATAATCAAGATGCTGACATTCCAAGAAGCATCAACACATGGAAATACAAACTTTTGAAAAGCCACAGGCAAAACTGGTTAAAGTAAAAAAAAAAAAAAAGTAAAAATATTTACAATTAAACGCCTTTATCCACTGCGAACATTGGATACAAGGCGTTGGTTAGATCCAGTGACAGGACCCAAAGAGTTGTGAGTTCAAAATCTCCTGAGCCGATCAAGCATATAAATGAATACAATATGAGAACAATTGATAAGGAGTGCCAGAGAAAAGCGATAATGACAACGAGAAAGTGAAATATGAGCTCTGGTAGAAAACATGCATTGATAACTGCAAAAAATTGCAATATGAGCACTGGTAAAAAATGATTGCTGAAGCCATTAGGTTTATAAGTCCCAGAAATTCATACACAGATGTCCTCAAGGACACATGGCACGCTGGATAAAGGCGTTAGTTAGATCCAGTGACAGGACCTAAAGAGTTATGAGTTCAATACCTGGTGTAGAGGTGAATTAACAGGAAATAACTGATAACTGACATCCATTAAAACATGGCATGTGGAACTGGAACAGTCTACCACAGAGAACGAAATAAAGGGTTCAGTTCGACATTCCAACCTCCTGAAGAAGGCCGGAGCGTACAACGACCGAAACGTTGTGATAAATATGTCAGCAAAGATGAGGACAATAGTCCGAATAATGTAAATAGTGTACATAATACCTCATCTCAGAAATATTGACAAATACCAAATTAGAAAAGGACTATAACATAGATATGCTGACATTCGTGGATGGTTTCACACCAAGAAAGGCAATAAAGCCACTAATGTGCAAAAAAAAATATTAAGGAGAGAGATCAATAAAAAAAAAACAACAATTAAAAAGGAAGTAGATAACGATTGACATTGTATTTACATTTTTGAAGATCAGTGTTAGCTAGGAAGCAAGAAACCAGAAGAGAGTTCTACAAGCGAGAAGTATAGCACATAATTTTTGGTTGCATTTAGCTATTTCAGGGGTAAAAAGACCTTGCCATCAGTTTAGTACTGCACTTAAATTTGTAAAGTCTATATACCATAGAGAAAAGCTCATCAGAACAATTACCATGAGCATATTTATAGAAAATGAACACGGAAGCTTCATTATGCCAGTGAGAAAGTGACTGAAGCCAAGATGCCAGGTCAGGACCAATAACATTGCGGATTCTTTTTTGGATTTTGTCAAGAATCTCTAAATACATAGCAGAGGAACCAGACTAGATGTGGCATCAATATTCAATGTATAGAGGAATGGTAGACTTATATATATGTAAGACAGATTCTGGCAAGAAAAATTGTCTAGCACGATACAGGGCAGCATACCTAGCAATTGATTCAATATAATCCTTCCACTTCATGTCAACTGAAAACGTTAGTTCGAGAAGGAGCAACGAGTCACTCTCCTGGAGGTTAGCATCAGCCACGATGAAGGCGGGAAAAAAGAGCGGATTCGTTTTGGGGGCGTTACAATTAACAAACCATTAACCTCTCACTCCAGTTAACAACGTAATGTATAATGCCAATTTGACCTTATTGAACCGATCGGATTTCCTATTAAGACAGGAGTAAATAGCTGTCTCATCCACATAGATAAAAAGTTGAGAACTGATGCCATCAGGAAGGTCGTTGAGGAAGATTAGTTGCTAGATCCCTAGGGAATGCCTGCGTTAATACAAAAAGATCCAGAAGAGTGGCCGTTCACGACAACTTTTATTTTATGATTCGATAAGAAAGACTGAATCAGTTCAAAAATTCATCCAGAAATATCATAGCCTTGTGAAGAAGAAGAAAATATGTCAAATCCTGTTAAGTACCTTCGAGATATCTGTTGCGGCAGCCAGAGTTTCGCCATTCATATCTAAAACTTGAAAAACACTTTCAGTACTTGTCCCAGACAAACGAAAGCCGTATTGTTTATCTGAAAGAAGAGCCTTCAAGGTAAGATGCTTAACCAATTCTGAGTTTACTGGGATGACAAGTAAAATGGATATTTACTTGCCTCCCCCCCCACACTAAGTCAGGTTGTGACACAAGGTCAGTTTTTAACGTGGGGACCCGAGTGTTTTCACTCAGGCCGCTGGTCATAGCTTGTCCAAGATGAGCAGAGCTAGTTTAAGCTAGTCATAGCTGGTCTTGGCTTGTCATGGCTGGTTCAAGTTGGTCAGAGCCGGTCCAAGCTAATCGTAGCTGTTATACCACCAGCACAGGTATGGATCTCTGGGCCAGGTAAAATATATAATAGAGGTAAATGATTTCGCTATATAGCGCTGCCAAAAAGCCAAGTTCAAATGAATGCGAATTCTAATCAGCTTGATAAGTCAAATAAATAAACTGATTATAATTACCTTAATACAAAAGGCACGTAGCAGAATTAAACCAGGAATAAGGTAAGAATATAACGGCTTTGTTGAAGATGGTGAAAGAAGTAATGATTTTTTAAAAATATCGGAATGCTACTGAAGCGAGTTATGTATATGCCGAAATACATTTATATCTGCGTTATCTGATAATATATGATACGTCTCTGTTAAAGATAGTTCTACATATAATTTTCTAATGATCTGTAATCCGTGCTGAAACGAAACAGCTTGTGTGAAGATACAGAGTAAGCTAAGTGATTGCACCGAAATGGAAAGAGATGTGCGATAAGCGAGTTTTCTTACTGTACAGATGATTCTAAGAGAAATAGAAAACTTACTTGGATATATCATTCGTGGATGTAACCTTAACAGTATACACAAACAACACTGTGTTGATGGAAAATTTAGAAAGAAAATTGAAAACATTATTAAAGAAGTTAACTGAGAAAAGCATGAAGAAAGGACTAACTGATAACTGTAAGACGATAGCATTCATGGATGTAAGTAAAAGGGATAACCTAAAGTGTGAGCTACGTATTGGAGATGTCAAAATGAAGCATGAATGAAAATGTTTTTTAGAAACGCAGGAGGTCATGAAGAGATAATGAAAAATGGAACAAAGAAAAGAATTCTAGAATATTTAACGTTCTGTATGACAGAAACTATGGAAGTTTTCTTATAGATGATGACTTGGAGAGACGCTGATATGTTTATAGAAATGAATGTTCTGAAAAATAAGGACATAATTTTTAAAAAAAGAGAGAAAATAAAGGAAAATATACACTACAAAAACAAAAAAAACTGCTTCTAGCTATCAAAAAAGAACAACTGAAATTTATGGTTCTATTAAAAAGGAAAGAGTGCTTTAAGAATTAAGCCCTCATTGAGAAAACTGAAGGCAAGAAAGTTAAATGAAATAGCGAATAACATTTTTGACAAGTTTCAGTAGATTTATAGCGGAAGAAGTACCACAGAGATAGATTGTAAAAGAACAAGAATCGCTTAGAATAACAAAGTCCTGAACGACATTATCATAAAAGCACAGAGAGTGAAAATTTCGCCTCGTAGAATATCCATTGTTAAAGTGGATTTAGTTGTTCCTAATTATACTATTTGGTGGTACTTTGTCAGACTATACTAAGGTTAATATCTATATAGGGTGATTGTTAGTGTCTTATGGTTATCTAACTAATAGTGCAAACTATTACTAATGTACTGAAATCGGCTATCACGGGACGCCTCACTATTTTCATATTATACTAGATTAAGCTAAGCTTAAATACCTTTGAACTTCAACCAAACTATTCAAGCGACAAAGTCTATTTCATTTTCTATTATAGCTTCTTTTTTTTAATTTCCGAATGTGATGTTGTATATCGGGATTGAAATCATGAATAAACTGTCTAAAGTTTCTGTTTTTGTTGTTTTTTTCTTTTTTTGTTCAAGTACTTCGACGATCTCAGTCATCATCAAGAATATGGTGTTGTCAAGAACCGGAATCCGTTCAAAGTGAAGGAATATGTAACGGTTAAACAGAAAAGCATGTATCGAAAATTTATACGTGTTTTTATTATTTTTGCGTATTAAATATATCGTACACCTATTAAATATTTTATAAACACTTTAATATACTGGAGAAAGACATTTCATTTAATGTTGTTCTTTCTTTTGTATTATAATGTTTTCTAGGATTTTGAAACTTTCTTTACAGTGAGTGCTGTATAACATGTGATAACTAATATATGCATGAATTGTACAAAGTTTAAACAAAGACAAGTCAACCTACGAGAGAGTGTGGTACATGTGGCCAATGTAAGAATTTTATGTTGTTTTTTGATTATTATTATTATTGGGCATATACTCTACCATAAGACATGAGAATTTATAAACAGAATTTTTTTTTTACATATATAAAGGGTGGAATTTTTGAGGTTCTGAGTTATTGACAATAATTATATTAGACGTTTTTATTATTTATACTAAATCTATGCTATCTGTTCGTATCTTTGACTGTTATATACTGGAAAACTCTGGTATATATTCGAATATCTTTATTCCAAACAGCATTTTTATTAAATATTCAAATAAAACGATTTGCCCTAGAATCTTCGCTGTCGAAATTAATGGACAGAAGAAATTTACCTGCATGATCAATAAAAGGGGTGATTTCAATATGGATGTACCGGGTTTCAATATGGATGTACCGGATTGCAATATGGATATCCCATGTTGCAATATTTATGTCCCAGTTTGCAATATTGATGTCCCGGTTTTTAATATGTATTTTTCGAGTTGCAATATTCATGTCTCAGTTTGCAATATTGATGTCCCGGTTTTTAATATGGATTTTCCGTGTTGCAATATGGATGTCCCTGTTTGCAATATTGATGTCTCAGTTTGCCATATTGATATCCCGTTTTTTAATATGGATATTCCGTGTTGCAATATGGATGTCCCGGATTGCAATACGGATACCAATTTGTAATATGGATGTAACGGTTTGTGATCTGGATTCGTGAGTTGCAATATGCATGTCTCGGGTTGCAATTTAGATGTCCCAAAAGAAATAATCGTTCAGGTGCATCTATTTGAAACTCAAATATAACACTAAACTTTCATATATTTAACTGAAGATTTCATTGAATTTCATATTTATTTTCTAAATAATAATGTATGTAATACTAAGTGCAGGTATGAGTGTTTAATATTGATCATACTTATTATAAAACCCAGGTTGTGTGTGTGTGTGTGTGTGTGTGTGTGTGTGTGTGTGTGTGTGTGTGTGTGTGTGTGTGTACGTTTATATATTGGATCGGATTTCCTACATTTTTCAACCGATTTCAACAAAACTTCGCAGGACTACGTAAAATTACCTTGCGGTGGTTCTGACAGCGTCAAGAATTGGAAAAACACAATTGTTTTTGCATGAAATCAATTTGAAAATATGATTAAGAGGCTATCGCGAGAATGAAAGGGGGACAACTCATATCGAGTTATACTTATTATAAAACCCAGGTTTTTTTTTCTTGTTTTTTTTTTTTTTTTTTTTTTTTTTTTTTTTTTTGTGTGTGTGTGTGTGTGTGTGTGTGTGTGTGTGTGTGTGTGTGTGTGTGTGTGTGTGTGTTTATATATGGGATCGGATTTCCTACATTTTTCAACCGATTTCAACAAAACTTCACTTTTTTTGGCAGGTAGTGTTTCTTATTGTCTTGCACACTTTTTTCTTTATTTTTTACATTCAGAATGCTTGAAAAATTCCATTTACAAGACAATTGTTTATATTAAAATTCTATTCAGTCGGTAGATTCATAACGATTGAAAACAATGTTTTTGTTTGAGTTTGGGTTTGACCAATTCGTAAAAAAAAAAAAAACTAATTAAGACATGCGTGTTCGTCAACCTTAAACAATAATCTTTGTCAATTTTATTTTTCAGTCTTTACGATGATCGATACTTGATCTATCTCTTACTGTTACATCCCCGGGCAACGTCGGGTTCTACTGCTAGTATTTTCTAAAGTTAGCTTAGTCTCGCACAAGTACTGAATACCGATATGGAGAGAAATCAGTATAATAATTACTGTCTGTGAGATATATTTGTTAAAATTTCTACAGTGGAGTGGGGGAAGTGTCCAGGTATTTTTTAACGTGTATCTATATACTACAAAGTTTTATAATTAGACGAATCCGATAAGAATAGAAACTCCATCAAATAAAAATGACCCGTTGCATTGGCTTGCTAAACATTTCAATGTTATGTATGAGGTGTTATTTAAAAAGAATTAGAAATTCTTGTCAATAAAATTTACTGAATATGAGTATATAATCGCGACTGTATATTGTTACGGAAGAGTTGGGTATGCATGTGTGCCGGTGTGCAAGTATGGGAATGCATGCGTGTAAGTGTGAGTAAATGTATGTGTTAACGCGGGAAGGCTTAGGAGCACGTCCGCGTGTTAGAGATTGTGTGGCGCCACACAGCTGTTTGTCGAGTTGCGGCACCGAATTCGTGTCGCTAAGTGGAGCCATTGACAGGTGCACAAAGGTGGGGACAAGTGAAAAATAAACAAAAATAAATAAAAAATTTAAAAAAAAGGAAAAGAAAGGAAAAGAAAGAAGGACTTTGTTTTGTTGATCAATACATTCATCTTGCTTTTTGGCAAAATTGCACGTGCGCCTAAATACTTAACAGTGTTCACCCCGTCTCCGCATATATATATATATATATATATATATATATATATATATATATATATATATATATATATATATATAAAGCATACACACCCATCTATGGACAGATAAACAAAACACATGTATATAATTACTTACTATATCAAAAAAAAGGATTCAGTATTTGCTTTTACCAAAAACAGAAAAAAATCTACTACCCTAATATATAAATA